>JAODOY010003533.1:0-11474 GCA_025399855.1 Forbesichthys papilliferus
TTGAACAATTTCATTTCAGATGTTGCATTCAATAATAATTATTAATATTATTGTTATGAGTTGGTGTTTGGTGTGTAGTGAAGGATGACACTATCACTGTTTGATTAAATCACTATACTTCCTTTATCAACAGAACAATCAGTAGTTTGTGCCCACTGTTTTGATTATTATTTGTACAGAATGTTATGATCGCTACCTTCTCCTACATAATAACTACTGTAGTACCTCCAAGGAACTCTAGGGCATTGGAACCCTGTTTTGATAACCTCCGGTCTAGAACAGGCTGTGTTGAAACATCACACCAAGATGGCGAGAGAGTTGAAAATTATCTTCCTCTACAAAGGACTGCGTAAAAATTGTAAGAATAATTATCTTTTTTTTTCTGTGCCATTAGAATCATTCAAGAGGAATGGTTGAATGATATGATGTGAACGGTCCACAATCGTTTCACTTCAACTTCTTATATAGCTTCAATTAAGAGGAACAAGACAGTCTGATGGA
This sequence comes from Forbesichthys papilliferus, assembly GCA_025399855.1. Lineage (NCBI taxonomy): Eukaryota > Metazoa > Chordata > Actinopteri > Percopsiformes > Amblyopsidae > Forbesichthys > Forbesichthys papilliferus. The sequence goes on from JAODOY010003533.1 coordinate 502, forward strand.
GCGGGTTAAAATAACGCGGCAGGATTTCTATTTGATGCCTGTTTGAACTTGCCATTTTCCAATTTACCTCTCCCTCCACTCACCATCCCTGCCTCTCTCCCCCATACCATAATATAAATGGTCCCCTGGTCCCTTAATGTGGTGGAAAATAACAGATTGCATGACAATTTTCCACTGGTCAAGTTATTTATGCATTTATTTATTCGTACTGTATATTTCCTGCTTTTTCCTCTTTAAACCATCTCTTGCTCTTTCATCCTTCCGTTCCTTAGTTGCCGCCCCCATGCCAACCCCCCTTGTCAGGTGGTATTAGGGATTGCTGTTGCAAGCTCAAAGAATAAATGATAAACCTTGCATTTCTTTCTCGCACCTGAAGGGGCTGAAGGGACGATGCATCCAAATGGCGCCTTTGTGTTATTAAATACTGAGGAAACTGAGGAAACTGAGGAAATTGCTTTGGCTCATTATATGTTTCTACTTCTCAGTATTTAATGAGCGGCGAGCCATGCTTGATCCCAGTGTTATCCAAGGTCCTCTAATTATTAAAAAAAAGTCTTCTTTTTTCCTTACTGATTTGTAATTAGAAACCAACCAGTGTAACCAGTTAACCAATGGAACTAATGGGCCTGTACACTACATTATGTCGGCTTGCACTTTGTCTGACACATGTGTCATTACTTATATTAAAGGTGGGGTCAGCGCTTTTTGTCACGTTAAGTGAATATCTCATGATGCACTACCTGTCCATTCTGTGTGCATGCTGAAACAATAATCTGGTGTTACTAAACAGCACTGGCTCTGCAAATGGGAACACAAACAAAGTGAACAAATGCCATGCAGACACACAACACTATTCAATGTGTGTTCAATTCGGGGGGGCGGAGCTTCTGAGGGTGCACCATATGGAATTAAAGGGAGAGGTGTTTTTGTTTTGATTTGAGTTCAAATATCAACATTCTTTCTGCAGGATAGATGACTCCACCTTTACTAGTAACTTAATTTTAATAGAAATATATATGTGCATGTATATATAAGAATAATCACATATGTCCACCTTGTGAAATGAATTACCCACATGCTTTACTTGTAGGCTACTGTGCATGGACATGCATTCCAACAGGCTATCAGCTAACGAGAACTAGCTAGTCATTTGCTAAGCTTACCCCCAAGGCGATGTGCTTTACCTGCGCCCTTCCACATTTGTTCATGAATATTGCAGCGGAAACATCTGCCGAGTTGTGCTTACTGCTTAATGTTAGCCCTGTAATGCATAGGAGAGGGAATACACATTGGGCACCAGGCAATGGAGGGGATCGCGAGGACTTCGTTTAATTGCATCGCATTTCCTGCTGAGATTTTTCATCGTCAAGGTGGAGGGGGACAGAATTGCATTACGATGACAGCACTTTAGGCCCTACTGTTAGCCTATGAATATTCATGGCTCATTCCGCCAAAAACAATTTGTTGGAACTTTGCTTAACAAATGATATACGGGCGTGTCTCTGCTTATGCTGGAATGAAAAACATACAGTATCTAAAATACAAACTCCATTATACACAAATGTGTTTATATAAATAAGTAAGTACTAGTACTGTAATTCATTACTCCAGTTTTGGTGTAATATTGAAGGAAAGGGTCCTATTGATGGCAGCAGAAACCTTTTGTGTGTGTGTGTGTGTGTGTGTGTGTGTTAATAACCTACAGTGCAGTCAGATATTTCAGCTGTTGGATGCTGCAATAAGAGCCCAAATCCCTGGCACATTCTCTAGGTAAATGCAAGACCACTTTCATCTGTTGCCTGACTTGTAACTGCGTTTTCTAAATTACCGTCACACTACTCAGCTAAGGTAAAAAAAACTTTCTGAAAGTAGAGGACATTAACTCTAACTAATGAAGCTTCATTTAATGACTCTCCAGAATGACACTGACACCCTCTCACACACACGGAGAGAGAGAGAGAGAGAGAGAGAGAGAGAGAGAGAGAGAGAGAGAGAGAGAGAGAGGGGCCGTGTGGGGGGGACTAGGTCTTATTTTATTTTCTCACCCTATATTTGAATGCTATTCCACTAACAAGATGTTATTATTGGACGTGTGCGTGTGCGTGCGTGCGTGCGTCAGACAGAGAGCCAAAGGATGGGGAGGATGTCTAGGAGTAGGAGTCTTGGTTTAGGGATTCTCTGTTGGTCTATTTAAGTCTGCCAGGTAGCAGCTGCTTCAGTTTGAATTCATCAGTCATATAGCGAGAGAGAGAGAGAGAGAGAGAGAGAGAGAGAGAGAGAGAGAGAGAGAGAGAGAGAGAGAGAGGCAAATAAATACATTCTGTGTGGTTGGGTTGATGATGATTAATGTCTCAGATGTGTATCTTTGAGAAGTGCTGTCTTTTCTTTCTCCATATTTGAACCGTCTCCCCTCCTCTCTCTCCTCTCTCTCTCTCTCTCTCCTCTCTTTCTCTCTCTCTCTCGCTCTACTTCGTTTCTCTCACACTGTACCGACTCAAGAACCATTATGTCCACATTACATTCTGAAATAACACACTCCCACAAGGCTGATTGTGTGTGTGTGTGTGTGCGCGTGCGCGCGCTGTCTGAACTCGTTAGATATTCTAAAGACAGAGACCTCTTTTAATTATCCACTAATCACACTTTTAATTACCTGCCACACACACATCCATCACTGGCCAGACTATACACACACCCTCCGCACACGCTCGCGCGCGCACACACACACAGCTCATAGGGTAACAGCGTATTGGTGATGCTGCAGCGTCAATGCTACACCCTCCAGCCCAGTCACTAACACTGCCGGCCTGTAATGTGTCAGTGTTTGGCCTTATACGATCTGAGGCCAGCTGAGGTTAGCTGTCCTTCATGTCTTGTGTAGAATGTGGGCTTATGATAAAGAGCTGTTGAAATAATCTTGAGCCAAAGTATAGCATCTGCTCTTCCTCTCCGACATCGCTTGATTTGTTCTCCTTCTATCCTCTCCTCTCCGCAATAAATGCTGTTATTTTTGTTATGTAATTAAAAAGGAACTGCACGTTAACATTGTGTTCTTTAAGCTGTAAAGGAAAGAGTAGGACTGAACCCGAGACACGTCAATGCTGTTAATATGGTCAAAATGTCCGTTTTAATACAAATCTGGATTTTGTGGCTTGAAAATGGCAAATGTTCTTGAAGGTTTCCGACCGTACTTTGGGCGTGCTCTTGCCTCATAAAAATCAATCTATGTTAATGGTGGGCTCCCTCTCAGCCCCTCCCCTCACTCAGCTCCTTGACTAGGCTATATCATCTTTTAAAGTTGTGCACTGGGTGGAGTCAGGCTCAGAGCTGGGGGTTGTGAGCAGTATATCGGGTTAATGTGCCCAGTCACAGTGTGGCTCATGCAAGTAATGGAGGGAGAGACAGTGGTGGGATATCAGGACTTTAATTACTATTGAGGATGTTGGCAGGGGGTTAAAGCTGTACAATTGAATGTCATGTGAATTTATTAGGGTCATTGCACAGGTGGGAAGTATTTGAAAGAAAGATTGGACACACAATCAGAGTACAGTAGTAGTACCTTGCTCTTTCTTTCCATCCTGAATGAGTTAGTGATGTGTAAAAGTCCCCGTGGATGTTTTAGAAATAAATGCTGTAACCCTAATCCCATCGTAAGTAACCAGGGTGTGTAAATGTAGCAGGGTTGGCCAGTATTTATGATACATGTATTTGAAATGCAAAGTAGTATTTTGTAATTTGTATTTGATAAGGGTTGTTTACAATGGCTATATATTTTGTATCAAAATACTTTAGTGTTTTTTATTGTGTAGTGTAGTTTAAAAATCTAAAATAAAAAATACTATAAACTTTCTGTGAGACGTTTACTTGGTTACTTCTGATTGGTTACCTGGTGTAACCAGATACAAAATTGACTTCATGAACAGGGTCTAGAATGTTTGCAGTCACGAAACCTAGTGGGCCTAGATTCCTCTGGTTAATTATTGAAATATATATGAAACTTTTGGATAGCATAACCAATCAGCGTTGTTACAACTGTTTGTATTGTAATCTAGCTCTACCACAACGCTTGATTTCAATGCATAGCATTAATGTCATTGTGTTTACGCACCCCGATTGGTCACTGATTGGACCACCATCCAGGGTGGCTGTGTGAAATGCTGAAGTGTTGACTTCTAAGCTAAATCTAAATCTAAGGGAAAATTGAGTGTAAAGCAATCAGGTGGATGCGGAAACACAGGATTTCTTTTCAGCGCACACAAAATGGACAATTGGCGAACGGTGGGGATATATTCGCTGAATTTGACAAAATCTGTATTAGCTTACAATCACTTACCTACCTTAACTGGTTGCATTCTGTATGTGAGATTTGTTAAGCAAAGAAAAGCTGTTGTGTGCTCTCAAACAGCCCATTAAAGGCACAGTCAGTGGGACATTAAGGACAACTAAACAATAAGATAATCTGATTCTGGCGTGGAAGCCCCTCCACACTCATTATTGTTTGCTTGGCTGATTGGCTGAGCTTGCCTTCATTATTCACTTTAATACAATTAAAATTCAGTCAATATTTAGTTATGGTTTGCTCTCTGCCCATTCCATGTGCATGCTGATAAAATAATCCAGTGTTTCTACAGCCCTGGCTCTGTAAATAGTAACACAAAGTGGTGCAGACTAGGGATGGCACGATCCAGTTTTATCTGTATTTTCAAAATACAAAAATACAGTAGTTTATTTTGATTCATTGCATGGCTGCAATATTTTGTAGTTGATTTTGATACTTAGAATTTGGGCATTTGGTATTTGATTTTGAAATACATTTTGGTGTATTTTTGCACAACCATGCGCACCATGAGAAAAGATGATTGTCACGTGTTTTTGACGTTTTAGAGACCCCTTCGTTAGACATTCTTGTTGCCGGAAATTGCACCTTGGAACAGCTGCACTGTCAGAATGGCATACTTCACGCACTTATAGTAACTTACTTGCCAAAAGAAATGCAGGCATTTGGAAATTGTGTCCCCTCAGCAGTTCTTTGTGTACAGGCTTGTGCCAAAAGGCTTTTTATTTTGTCCATTTCTTTCTTCTTGCTAACCTCCACCTTGTTTTTCTGTTTCCTCACAAACAGACAAACCTTTGGTGACCCCTAGGTCCAATGCAAGAAAATGGGAGCGATTCCTTAACTTATCGACAGAACCTTGAAAGGAATGAGAGAACGAGTGCAGAGAGAGAGAGCAAGACGGAGGGTGTAGTTGGGGTGGAGGACGTGGAGTGAGAGACTCCACAGTGCGGTGAGGGGAGACTAATGGCGGCTTGCTCGTGACACCATGTTAGCGGCAGGCAGGTGATTACTATTGAAGGAAGGAAGGAAGGAAGGAAGGAAGGAAGGAAGGATAATGGAAAGGCACCAACAAATAAATGAAGGAAGGACATATAACATTCACACACACACACCCTGTGTGCAGTTTTATTCATCCTCTACGCCAATGCAGTAGCTACTGTAAGTCACCGTTCACCATTGTTTATAAACCTAGAGGATAGCATGCTAATGCTAATGATCGGCATAAAGTTGTGATGTCCTTGTTTCCTCATTAAAATAAAGGACACGGTGTAAAGCAGAGCTTTTTATAAAATGAGGGTTGGGACCCCGCAAGATGTTATTTGGAAGTGAGGAGAAAAACGTAATTCCTTTTAACATTGTTTTATGTAATAATATGACTTATTAATAATATATTTTCCAGTAGGTTTTAATCGTGACGTTTTTAATGCTATAATGAGTGAGTATTTCATAGTTTGTGAATACCTCACAATGTATGGGGGGTTGCACGTGCACTTTATTTAGCCGTGGCTAACATAGTTTAAACCATGTTTAACCATGGCAGAAGAAAATGGCAGTACATATTTTTCACACTACTTTTTCCATTTCACTAGTGTAATGTGAGTGTAAGAGCCCTCTGCAAACCAAATAAGCGGACAGCGAGGATGATAGGGTAGTGTCAGGACGTCAGTCGGCTCATTTGTGTGGGCGGACGGCAAGGCGCTGACAATAGACTGTGCTGCCTCTAGCTTCACAGTTGCATAGTGCAGAATCAATAACCGTAAGGTTTCATGCTCCATTCCCGTGTAAAGCACAAACTAGACCCGCTGAACTTAACTAGCTGCTCGAGGGGCTTTGTGCCTTTTCGGCTTTCCTGCTTTGACCTCCCTGCTTGTGTGTGATTATGTGGTAATTGTACAAGTGCGTCTTTGACTTAGAGGCATATGTCAAAAAGTGAAATGCACCTACAGTGTTTTAATATGTTTCGTATAACATATTTCTTGCACTTGCCCTTGGCTCACGATTAAAGTGAGTTTTATCTACAGCGCACACGCACGCTCGCACGCCCGTAGAGTCAAAGTGTGAAGTTCTTGTCAAAAACACAGATCAGTGGGAGTTTTGGTTAGAAGGAAAAAACAGAGCAGTTGAGTAAGTGCATAGTAAGGGATAACTTCTATATTATATACCACACAATGATGTAGACTGAATCGTCTATAGTGCTGGAGTTGTAAGCTGTGGTTCGCATTACGGATTACTGTGGTGAGAAAGGTGCGCTGTATCATCTAAACAAATCATTGTATAGCAGGAGATGGTGTGTACAAAATGTGTATCTGTGTGAATGTGTATAGTTAGCTTGGGGAACATGCCGCTATTCTCTACTAGTGTATCTTTGTGATAGTGTTCTGTACCCACTGGAGGAAGATTAAAGTGACCTCAGTCAAATTGAAAAAGAGGGGAGAGGGAAAAGATGATTGGCAAATGTTGGTTGGCCATGGACTTTGGAGATGTACGCAGTAAATGTACTGTATGTCTGCTCTACAATAACTGCCTGACTCTGGGAAGGACTGCATGGCCACAGTACAAAACAACGTGGAGCGCTGTTGGATTTGCTACTGTGCCCAAATCTGCAGGTCGTTGTCTGTCGTTGTCGTTTTATTTAGAACAAAATAATAAACGCAACACTTTTGTTTTTGTTTACGTGACCGCTGAAATAATGTAATTTGACATATTTTACTTAACTTATGTGAAAAAGCAAGCATGCCAGATCTGACGAGACACTTTTTTTACTTATTTGAGGAGTCTGTTTCTTGTCTCTTTCCTAACCTAAATCCATCAGATCAACTTCCGTATATATATGACGAAAGCGTTCACAACAAACTAAATCATGAACCCTCCCTCTGACTGCTCCAGCTCTATTGGTTGTGGAGCTGAATGTGCCGTGTAGAGCACTGGCATAACCATCTAGAGCTTAAGACACGCTAAGACAATTCATATAGTTTTCTAGCATCATGAGCCTACAACGTTTTATTTTTACTTTTAATTACACTGAGCTTTGTCTGCCGTGCACCTAGGCCTAAATGTTATAGTGTTCTTGAGTTCAAACCAGCTGGTAAACATGTGATTTGTTAATTTACTCACCTTTGTAAACTGTTCGTATATAGTTCTATGCTGTAAACGTACAGGTTGTAATTATAATAATTAAATGCATTAACACCTATCCACACCTAAAAAGGCTTATTTTTTATAAATGAAGGGAAAAATAAACCTTCCCGAATCCTTTCACTGCCACCAATAGCCTAAATGAAAAGTTAGGATATTTTCCCTCTTGAAATATGTTGTATTTTTTCTACCAAAAATATTGGAATCGGAACCGGGAATCGATAAGAATTGGATTCGATAAGCAGAATCAGAGCCGGAATCTAATACATTTAAACGACCCTATATAAATATATTAGGGATGCTCCTAACGACAAATTTGGTGTGGATCACTAGGTACAGGTAGGCTTTCCCTCTCTCCTCATTTTCCTTATAGCCTATCTAAAATAATAAGAATTAAACAATATTATCATCTTCGTAATATGACAAAAGCAGAGTGCCAACTCTGAACTACCGCTCCGTTATTCACGAGCAGCGGGCCAAGTGCGTAAATCTGACTTTATATTGATTTTGTAAAACTGTATTGTTCTGTAAAACTGCTGTATCATCGGTTGTCTTAAAAAAATAGCATGCCTTGTTGTTACAATACATCTATAGATTAGCCAACAAGGAACAATCTTTTCAGGCTAATCGTTGTTAGGTAAACAAGCATGGTAAACTCCATTGAAATGGGACATTTTTAGCAACATTAATTGTAATTGTACATGGTTAAATCCAAAGCAGAGAGGAAGTGAGTTTGTTAACTCCACTTAATCCACATTCGTTTGATTAGCTAGTAGCTACTGGTACCTGCTGTGTCCAACAAGGAAGAGGTGCGTATCTGTTTTCTAGTTGCACTTCAAATGTCCACTCCGAGTCAAGTTGTGTTAGCGGGGTTAGTGACGATCAGTTTTTTTGTCCATTGTGTCCGCTGTGAGCCGTGTCTGTCCCCAGTCTGTCTGTCAGTTTTTCCACTCTGAAAGCGTTGCACTCCCAATTTACAACAAAAATACAAAATGTAATAGCAAGTTTAACAGACTAGTATTTCTGGTGCCGACTGGCAACGTTTCGACTAATCCCAAATAAATAAAAAAATCTTAGCCAAATGGACTGTACTCGCTTGATCGCTGTCGTCTATCATGTGCTCATTGTAGCATGGGGTAACAGGAACAGCTAAGTATCCAAACAGGACGACTTGGTGCCTCCTGGCGCAACCTTTCCGCTAATTGCAGGTTCACACAGTCACATCCACAAGACTGAAGACGAAAGGCTCGTGCTAAATGGGAGGAAGATTGGCGTCTCTCTGCGGCATTTACAGTGCAGATGTGTTTGATCAAACTGTTGGGAGAAGGAGTGTAAGGTGTGTTTATGTGTGTGTGTGTGTGTTAGTGAGTGAGTGAGTGAGTGAGTGAGAGAGAGAGAGAGAGAGAGAGACCATTGCCAGTGGTGTGGTTAATTGGAAGCAGACATAATTAGCGCTAATTCGTATAATAGCCATTCATCTAGAGATCCATCCACCTAATTGGACTGTAACACACGCACACGCGCGCACACACACACACGCGCACATACGCACACACACCCCAACATGTGCACAGTTTATGCATCCATTCTGATGTTCAGTTTTGATATATTTCCTGCAATAGCAGTGGAAAGCAAAGGACACACAGTACGGTGTGTGTGTGTGTGTGTGTGTGTGTGCTCCGAGCCAGAGCTGTGGGACACGGGGAAGTGAATCATGGCACTTCTAGCTGAAGTTATGTGGAAAGAGGAAAGGAAAGTGTCCTTTTGTTTACACAGCATCACACGCCCGTCCCTCTTCCCTGCGTTCCTTCCAGCCTGTGTTTCCTCTCCCGTCCCGGCGGTCTCCCTCTGTGCGGGCTGTCCCCAGGCCACACCAGGGGACGCTGAACCAACAGTCCGTCAGCACACACAGCACTACCTTTCAGTGGTGGCCAGCCCTAGGGTGTGTGCATGTGCGCGTACATTAAAGTTACTCTGATGTGAGCCTGCGTGTGTGTGTGCGTGTGTGTGCGTGCGTGTGTGTGTGTGTGTGTGAGCTTTTGTTGGGGACTTGTTGGTAGTGGCAGTTGGCCAAGTACTGAACCAAGCACAGTAAACTCTCTCTCCATTTCTCTCTCTCTCTCTCCCTCTCTCTCTCTCTCTCTCCCTCTCTCTCTCTCTCTCTCCCTCTCTGTTCGTTTGACCGTTTATAGAAAGCGTTAAGGTGATTGAGGAAGCCAGGCTGTGATTTAGCCACCACATTAATTACAGCTCACAGAGCTATGGAGTGTGTAGGGCAGGGAGGCAGGAAAATGTTTTTCTTACGCGGTGAAAAGGGCCGTTAAAACTCTTTTCCAAACACATTACTGTTCATTAATGTTGTAACCTCCACCATCTTTCTTCTCTGTTTCCCCTTTCCCGTACCCCTGGCTCTCTCTTGGTCACACGAAGACGCGTGCATGGACATACGCACAACTACACACAAAATAATTTCGACATTAACGTTAAAAACCCACTTCAGAACATTTCATAGCTTAAGGCTTTAAGGCATACCATCAAAACTCGGCAACGAAACTCAACTGTAAATGCAGCTATCATATAAGTGGATGCAGACACAGGAGGTTGCCTATGTCTGCCGTCCTGCTGCGTGGGAGACCATTTGCCTGACACTGTTATATTTAATGGACGTGAATGTCTTAATGTATCTGCACGTCGCGTAATATTATGCCCCTTAATCCACACTGAGTGGGAAACCTTTTAGGTCCTCAACGTTATGGCGTACATTTACAGCAAGCCTGCATTACCCCCTCTCGTTTGGTGGCCATCCAGCGTGGTTATCACAGGAGAGCCATCTTCTCTGCTTGGCTTTGCTTCCTGTTTCCCGTTCTAGAAACACCGTCGGGCAATACCTTGCCACTTTGGCACGCGGGGCCTTGCGAAAATCCAATCCGTGTTCTCTCTGGATGTAAGAGTGTTTGTTTTATTGTTATGTCATACGGACACACCATTGTATTCATTGTGGAGATACACATGACAGATGATGGTGTTGGCTACGTTGTTGACCATTAGTTAATAGCAGTGCTTCTAGTAGTGCTTCCTAATAGTCTCCACTGATATGAAATGTGTTCTCATGTTCAGTGAAATTAATGTCAAGGCTAGCAGGAGATGAAAATCACTGCTACACTCAAACTCCCCAATCCGTGTGAGTTCAAGTGAGATGAGAATGCATCAGTGTGTGTGCACGTGCGCGTGTGTGTGGCTGGCATTTACTTCAGGGGTTGCCAAAAAGCCTGCTGTCTAGCCTTGGTTTTTACAGCATAGTATCTCTCTACTCACCCCTTCACACGCGCACGCGCACACACACACACACACACACACACACCATATATGCAGCCTTGTTTTAATGCATTGGCTCTCTGCCTATCAGAGATGGAAGTGGAGGACAGCTCGCTCTCTCTCTCTCTCTCTCTCTCTCTCTCTCTCTCTCTCTCTCTCTCTCTCTCTCTCTCTCTCAGACACTCTC
>JAODOY010003535.1:0-11472 GCA_025399855.1 Forbesichthys papilliferus
ATATATACCGTTTTTTGTAAATTTTTTTGTATAGTGTACTTGTTTATCATGGGTAGTTTTTTTAATTTTTATGTATCATTAGTCTATTTAGTGTGAATGACTTTGTGACCTCTTGTCTGAAACTTTACTTATTTACAGGAAGAAAACAAGTGTTTGATTTCCTCGTTTTAAGATAAGGTTTCAAATACCTCACACTGATCAAGCTACAAGACTGGACCTGGACTCAAAGAGCATTGTCCACTGCTTTGCTTTGCCAAATTTTATCTAACATATGGATGTTAGATAAAATGTTGGTCGACCTGTCTGCCCACCCATATCCCAGTGAGTATGTGGGTGGCAGGTACATTCCAATTATGATGGTCATAATAGTTGTTATATGGGGTTTCTGTATTTAGATGAAATCAGAGACTGGGTGAGCAGTAATCACTAAACCACTACGTTGCACTGTCTTAAACACTGTTTAGAACCATGTGAGGCTGAGCTGAGGTTGCTTGGTAATAGCAGGTCTCAGGCATGATGAGGCTTGACTGCATATTAAGGTAATGCCGTGGCGTTTCTGTGTGTGGGGGGCGTGTAGGGTGGCGGTAATGGCAGGCGAGACCGTTTGAGTTGGTTTGTGAGAGGGTTGTGTGTGTCTAAACATGTTGGGTGCAAATCCACAAGTTGACATTGCGCTGTAAGTGTAATTGCTCAATAGAAGATGGAGTGCATAGTTTAGTTAGCTAATGAAGGTCTTAGCTGTGCTTGATGGAGCACAGCTCCTTCTCCTTACTGTATGTCTCTGTCTACAGTGTGTGCAGGCAATTCAATAAACAAGGTGCGATCTGTGGGCGTTGCGTGCTTGACACTCCATAAATACTTCACAAGATAGCTGGATTTACACACAATGTTTCACATAATAACCCTTAAAGCAGCCTGTCAGCGTCTCTCAGGCTGGACCTTTTCATAAAGCGCTGCTTTTGTTCTTGACAATGCAACAGAGCTGTCGACCTTAATGCCCAAATGCCCACAGCACATTGTTTCCAGTGGAAATTTCTATCTTTTATGCCAAATACATTGGGCACAACAAATGCATTGTTTCTTTTTTCAAACAAAACAAAACTCTTTAACAATTAACACACACAAAGTGAGACTGTTCTGGCAGAACAAAAAAAAAAAAAAGTTGGCCTATATTATAACTTCAACAATTGCTGCAGAAAACAATGGGGTTTTCTGCCATTGTAATGTAACGTCAATGGTTCGTTGTGATTGGTCAAACTAATTTAATCGATGGGAAAAAAAAAAGATACCTAAAGCAAATACCATGTGCAGGCCTAGTATAATTTAATCATTAAATTATACTAGGGCTGCACATGGTATTTGTTTTATTAATGGAATACATTAAAATAATTTCAAGTGTCATGCAAATACAACTATACACAGATCAACGTTTCTTGTAAGCCCTAGGAAATGCTCTGAACGTTGGCTTGATTTAAACGGCCTTCTTAATTCCTGCCAGAGTGTGTACTGTATGTGTAAGTGTAGCCAGAGCGTGATGCTTTTATGATTGTGTCACGGCTATGTAAAACATGTGTTTAATATGTGTGTTGTTTCAAACTCTGGCGGGGGATGAAGACATTAAGACGATTGAGAAGTGAGATGTGCCAAGCCCAACGTAGGCACTGTGAGGGAATGTCTGTGCAAGTAACAACTGTAGTGCACGGTCTCACACACACGCACACACACACATACACACACACACACACACACACACACACCTAGATGTACAGTGTAGCTGTGGCTGCTTATGCCAACATGGACATGAGTGACTGTCGCCATGCTAGTATTACATAGTGTTGAGGTACGTTAATGAACTAGATAGAGTGACACAATCGGTCTTTGTTTATGCTGAACAGCTCCCACACTGCTTCATGCTTCACAAGCCTGGCTGGGCACAGAGGTATGTAGGGAGAGCCAAAACATACAAACATCATCGATTACTAGCAAACAAACGTCTTCACGCGGTCGTCAAATGTATATACTTTCAGCTTATAATAATAACTATCTCTTCTCCCATGAGAATGATATTTTTAACTGCACCTTAGTACTATTAATTGTTTCCACTGTAAGTGGTTTTGAAATAAAAGCGTACCGTACATAGCCCAATTGTAAACGACATGTGCTGCATATGAAATTAATCACATGGTGAATCAAAAATGAGGGCTGTGTGTGTGTGTGTATGTGTGTCGTGTAAAAGCAAGTGCATGCTGAAACTTGGGTGGCCCTGTTGTAATATGCAAGTGTTTTGACTCATCCAAAGTGTTCGTTGTGCCCGTGCCAAGTCAACCATAGCAACGATTGATGGCCATTCTTCATTTAACGCTCGGTGACAATAGATCTTTTTTGTTGTTGTTGCTATTAAATACAGACACCATTTCACACATTTACATCCACAGACAAAGACATGAATACATACAAATAAAGATACACACACACATGCGCGCACACATGCACTCACATGCGCACACAGACATACACACTCACTCTATTACAATAACAAATACGACCCTTTGACAGCTTTCCTTATTCAATATGTTTGACAGTGTGGGCTGCTATCAGCTGTGTGTGCTCACTATGCTAAGTTATTTAGCATCATTCCACATTGAGCCAGGCAGTCATGTGACGTCAGGCCATTCTCAGGGCCAGCTATTTGCTTCCCCTCTCTTTGTAAACGTCTAGCGTTGGGACCAGCATACAGGGGCAGTTGGGGCGGGAAGGGGGGCTATGTTGTCTTGACTACCCTGGTGGGAAAGCTTGCTTGTTGTTATCCCTGAATAGAAGGAATGGCAGGAGGAGGGGGGGATTCTTGAGGGGATATTTGAGACAAGTTAACTGGTTATGACAAGAGTCATGATGGGCAGATTAAAGAATAATACAGGTGGGAATCAGAGAGAGGATTACGCAAGACGTGCAAGTTTGAGAGCGTTACTTAAATATGGAAGGTGATTTTTCGGGGACCAATGACAGGACATGTGGGGTGAGGAGGATCGGAGTGGAGGGCCAATGAGGTCCGTGGGTACGTGCTACTCGACACATTAATGTTTATGGGATGGAAATACATGAAGGTGTTTTTAATGGTCTCATAATAGCTGTAATAGGGGAGATCATATCAGTGTCTTTGTTTTAAGCTCACGTGTGTGTGTGTGTGTGCTGTGTAGGACAGCTTGGTCAGGAAATACCAGAGCAATCCCAGCAGACTACGGGTCAAATCTCCGTCTCCTTTTTTACTCCCCTTCTCTCTTCTCCCCTCCTCTCCTCTCCTCTCTTCTCCCCTCCTCTAACCTACTGAATCAATACATCATTTAATTTATTTTTAATGACATATATTGAATACTTTTACCGTCACGGAGGAAACAAAATCTCCTCTCAACACCATATACCTCCCTGTAGGCCTTCTGGCCATAAAAACGTACCCATAGCAGTCTATTGGCAACCAGCTTCCCATAAACACATGCTCTTCTACGCCCATGACAACCTCCTTTACTGCTTGACTGTTACACATTAAGCCCCTGCCTCACTGCTTAAACACATCTCCTGCTGTTTCTCATCGCTTTCCCCAGTGTGAGCCTCACAAGGGTGTTTGCCCTGTCAGTTGTCTCTGGCCCCACATATGCCCCTCTCTCATGAAAAACTCTCTAGGCCTTTTTGGTCATATCACTACCGTATCAGGATTGGGCTGGGCTGTTGGTAAATTAGCATCATTTGTCTGCCCTTTTGAGTACAAAAACAGAGTTTGGTGACCATTTTTGCTTCAGCAGATTTGCTTTCTCTTCAGCAGACTATAGAAATACTGTATACATTATACAATCTAAATGGGACAATCCAAAACCATGTTTGATCACCCACCACTGTCATGACCAGCCACAGTATAGCCTTATACAGCATGTGACACATCAATAGAACACAACAAGGGAGACTAGAATGCTTCCTCACTGTTAAATTCCCCATCAACCTTTTGAAAGGCAGGATATTGTTTCTGCGATCCCGTAAAAAAAAAAAAAAAAAAGAAATATGATCTGATATTGCTTTTAAAACATTGTTGGTTTGGACTGTCCTCAAATGCAGGGTTTGTCTTGTCTGGGTTTAACTCCAGTTCTCTATTCAGACACAAGCACACTCGGATGCATACACGTGCGTTATTTTTGCCACACTGTTTTGTTGTCGGAGGATAAGATAACAGGGGCCTGTAGCTAAGTAATATGTAAATAATACATTCACAGGCTGTGTGTGTGTGTGTGTGTGTGTATTAGATATCCGTAACACTATATCAACTGTCCATTGAACACACCATATACATCACTTAAACACCTGTTATTTCCTTAAGCGGCGTGCTACCTGTGACCTGGGATCTTACAAACCATTTGTGTCCCAGCTTTTTATTGGTTCTGCTTGAAACACAACACTGCATGGTGCTGGAGAACAGTGTGAGCCATAGTTGTGGGCGGACTGCCAGACACACCGTATTTAGGTACAGGGGTTTCAAAAGGAAAACATTACTACAGGGCAGCACTAATACATTGATCAGTGTCCTTTTAATTAAAGTAGTTAAAAAAACAAACACCTGTATTTTGTGAATACATCCTGTTTATCTCTCTGCTTCTTTTACTGCCTAGGTCAGCACTCCCTCGTTGTCCTCGCCAACGACTTAATTACTGTTTATTTTGTCATATTTGAAATGTCTTTGGCTCCATGTTTTGCTGAGAACTGAATTTTCCATGCCTCCCATCCTCCTTTAAACATTCCATCCCTGTTCTTCCCGTGCCCCCCCCCCCCCCCTTCCCCCAACACATACACACAGTACACACAACTCATGTTTTATAATTAAAAAAATGTTGTTTTGTTTTCTTGTTTCACCCCTTAAACTTCACTATGGCAAGAAATGCAAATCCAGTCCATGTTATGATTACTTCTAGCCCTTAAACACACCTTTTCTATTTCCTGCCATTTCTAATAGACCACAAAGCTTCACTGGTCCATAATGACCTCCCAGGAAAGTCCTCCAGCCTAACAGTCTTGCTTTCACTGTGGTCTCCAGGAGCATGGTCCATCAATTGTGTCAATTATGTATTTCAGTTGTGCCATTAATTGCCTTTATAGTTTAATCTAAATTATCCAACTGTATGGCTCGCAACTGTAAATAGAAGATTTAGATAGAAGATTTAGATAAAAGATATATTATATATTTTACAGAAACATTTGTATTTTTCATTATTTGAACTAATATGGATATTAAATTAAAGTGTTAAAAGAGAAAAATTGACCTGAACGTGACTCATAGTGTCGTCAGGTGTGGTCAATCTCTAATTCATAGAAACTGGAAACCTTATCTTCTAATTTACCTTGATGAAATCACACCCACAAGTTCATGAGCAATTAAATATTCAGCTAATTAATGTCCGATAATAACACTACCCTGAAATACTACACTGAGACACGATGCAAATACACTTGGTGTATGTTCCCTTTAATGTCACACGATGAAACTACATTTGGTGTATGGTCCCTTTAATGTTACACGATGCCATTACACTTGGTGTATGGTCCCTTTAATGTTACACGATAAAACTACACTTGGTGTATGGTCCCTTTAATGTTACACGATGCCATTACACTTGGTGTATGGTCCCTTTAATGTTACACGATGCCATTACACTTGGTGTATGGTCCCTTTAATGTTACATGATGCAACTACACTTGGTGTATGGTCCCTTTAATGTTACACGTTGCAAATACACTTGGTACATGGTCCCTTTAATGTTACACGATGCCATTACACTTGGTGTATGGTCCCTTTAATGTTACTGGCAACCTTGACACAAATTGATGACTGTGTGTGTACCTGTGCTTACTGCTGACCAGAGTCATTACAGCCTCTGGTTCATATGGGGATTACTGTGTCAATAGGGCACTGAACTCAATGTTCTAGAGCAAAAGTATGGAGGCTCTAGCTTTTCTTACTCTGTTGGCATTTGCCATCATTACACATCTATACAGTATGTTGTTTCCTTGTAGCCGCATGCCTTCACTGCTTGTACCACATCCTCCCTGATCCTCACCTGTTATTTCCTGTGCACATTTCACACAGCCTGTCTGTCTCTCCTGCCGGCTGACAGCTGTGCACTTCTTGATACATGTCTGTTTGGTTTAAAGGAGGACTTAGGGGCTTTCGTATAAACAGCATCAATCGGCAGCAGGCAACAGCCACGTGACAGCTACCTCTCATCGTACACCTAATGGGCAAAGAGAGAAAGAAATAACATTGTTATGGTTACCGTTGTAATCCATGAACGTGGGAAACTGCTGTAAATTGTTGATAATACAGCTCAGGATGTATTAGATTGGATTCGATATGTGATTCTTTACAGGCTGTCTGTGTTGACTTTATGATGGGTTAAATGTAAACATGGTCTTCTAAAAGAGAACTGGACTTCTTCTGAAAGGTATATGCAGTCATCACAAATGAAAGGTGTCTGTGGTTTTCACCACATGCAACAAGACGGGCTTGTCAATTATAAGTTGGTTAAAGTGTATCGCCTTTAAAAATAGATACAGTTCTCCCCAGCTTTCCGTCTTTCACTCATTTGTCTGTGTGTAGTATTATATTGTTCTCTCTTGACCTCTGGGCCTGGACAATGTAACCTCAACCCAGCCTGTACCAGCAGTAACATCTGCGCGGGAGGGACAGACATTACTGACAGATGTGCATTATTAACCATGCGGTCATTGTAAAGGCTCCGTATGAGCAACATACCGGATGCAAGGAATCAAAGAAAAAAGGGCAAATTTGAGTGTCAGACTGGCTGGACTGTTTTGTCCATTTTCGGAGACAGGAAATGAATGCTGTGTGCTGTGGGGACGTCTCCGGGGCTCCCCAGTTCAAGTCAGGCAGGCAGGCAGACAGACAAACAGACATACAGACAGACATGCTATAAATAGCACTAGAAGCCCAGGTCCCAAGAGAGGGAGTGAAGGGGAGAGGGGGACTGGGGGCAGATACTCATGTTGGAAAATGAATGGAAAACAGAGCTTGGGCTGTAATGAGCAGGCCATGGATAGAGAGGATGTGATAGACGGGGACAACCAGGGGTTCTGATGGATGACCTGTCACTGCAAACGTGCAGATAGGAGACATACACTGTGCTGTGTCTTGACGCCCTGTGGAGAGCTTAATGTGGGCCGTATATCCGAGTACAATCTGCAAGCGTCCCACATTCTCATATACGGCTCCACTTTGCGTGCCCTTTGCCACTTGCATTTCAACACACGTCTCACCCACCAGCGGTGATGCAATCAAGGAAGACAGCAAAGATCTTTGTCAGCCAGGGTGAGAAGAAGACAAAGTGAAACAAAGCAAGTCTGGTGTGAGGAAATGCTCGGCGGTGTTTGGGAATCCATCATTAAAATGCTCGAACAGTGCGTGTTTGGAGGCGCTACAGCATCTCTAGCAGTCCAAAGTAAACCCTGAGGTTACTGGCTTAGCCCTGTAGTGCGTGTGCATTCCCATCCCTGTGTGTCCGCTATGACACGAGTGCCTACTTGTTCGACTGTGACATGGGCTGAGGTTAAAGACTATGGTGACAGTAATAATAAACACATTTCTTATTATGAATCATTGGCCCCACAGCATACGCTTGGCATTATGATGACATCATTGTTTTTGTTCTCGTCCCTGGTCTTTGCAACAGCATTCTTCTCATTTCCCCTTCTTCTCTACCCTGCTCCTCCCCCGCCCGGTCAGGGCTGAGCTCATAGCTGGCTGAGTCTTTAGGTGGGCAGCAGTACAGAACTGGGAGAGTCTGTTTTTCTCATTAGCCTGTGGAGCGCTCAGGAATGGTCCATGTGCGAGAGAGGAGCTGATATAGGCCAACGTACGTCCCTTGCTGCCTCTGTCTCTGGCTGGCTGGTTGAACCCAACACTGCTCTTTGCTCTCTCTGAGATACAGCAGCCGAAGTGATGCTTGTTTACAGTACAGCTGATAATTTGTGCTAATATTCGTTAGCATTGATGATCAGTGTAATCACACGTATTGTTTATGTAAGCACATTCACCCTATCTTTATGTCTTTATAGCAATAATGTTATCTTGTTGTTTCCCATGAGCTTTTCCCAAACACCCGCTTGTGTCTTTATAGTATATCAAGAGACATATTGTGGCTATATTAGAGCCATTTCTCTAATACCATTTATGTGCAGATTATGTTCTATCCTTTGATGGATCAAATGGATTAAGAAGGGGGATTATCTAATGCTGATCTTCTGGTTCACTGTCAAACAAACATTGCAGTTGTGTTGGCCTAACTTGAATTGAGTCAGGATTAGACTGACCACTCTGTTCAAAATGGCATCTATGAAAAGCCCTTCGATGGTAGAACAAAGACACCCACAGCAGTCTTAGTGCGCATGCTGGTTCCCTAAGGTTGGATAATTTGTGCGCGCGATACTCCTTCAGAGGCACACTGACCTTTGACTCTGACTGCTTGCAAACCCTGACTTTCAGGAATGTCTGTAGGAATAATGGCTGATATGGATTGGTGCCAAAGCTCTGGATGTTCACCTAATGCTGTGAAAGCTCTGGGAAATGTGCATTTTTTAGAAATAATAATAAGAATAAATGATAAGATTAATGTTGATAAAGAGTAGAAGTCCTGGGACTTGTTGGTTCTACTCTTTATCAAACAAAGTGAGACTCAAACAAGACTAAATCCCATAAGGATGAGTAAGGTGAGCTCACATGCACACGCACTGACGCAATGAGAAACATGCACAATAAAGCACATAAACACAAACATACATCGCTCAAATGTCCACACATGCACACACACCGGGCAACTGTTGCTATACTCTCGGGCCAATTGTAAATACGAGTGCTCATTATGTTTGTTGACCTCCTGTCAGCTTGTGCAATCCTGCCAGTGTTTGTTCAGATAGAGGTCAATGTATTTTGGGGCTATTGCCATTCATGGGGAATATACAGAGAAACATACAGTATGTTCCCAAACATGCGTCAACCTTTCTAATTCCTGAAATGCAGTGCAGGAAAACAATGCAGCGTAACGGCTATGGCAAACTGCTTTTGTAACTACACTGTTCCTAATTTGCTCAATTTGCTCAAGAATGCTCAATTGCCTGCAGAATAACATCAATGTAAAATGTAATATTCTAGTAGTAGTAGGCCAGTGTATTACAGTAACAGCTGATGTTAATATATTGGCCTACAGAGTATACTGATCTGATATTGTACAGAAATGTTTTGAATGAAGAAAATACCAGATGAATACACAAGGCAGACATGCATTCAAATGATGCCGATATGTGTCCTGCTCTCTCTCTCTCTCTCTCTCTCTCTCTCTCTCTCTCTCTCTCTCGTCCTCCCTCTCAATTCAATTCATGTTAGCTTTATTAGTGTGACAGTTATTACAACAGCATTGTTAAAGCTAGAGGGCAGGTAGCACTCTCAGACAATATCAGTTGAAATCATATAAAGGACACAGTCATAGCAATAATATCTCTAATTGTCCCTCTCTCTTTTTCTCTCTCTCTCTCTCTCTCTCTCTCTCTCTCTTTCTAGCTCTCTCTCTCATCCACACACACAAACACACAGAAAGCTCACCTTTGGCCCATTGGAATAGCCACTCATGTTCTGGCTACCCAGCTCCAGATGTCAACACCCCCGCGGTCCTACAAAGATAAACTGACACACACACACACACACACACACACACACACACACACACAGGCATCAGGCCCACAGAGCTTTAAACGTTTTCCTCTACTTGCCAGGCAGCTCACAGCCACACGGGTTAACCCCTGCAACATGCCCTACACACATGCACATGCAGAATCTTGTAACGTCAAGCAGCATCACATATGGATTCTATTTGGAAATATCATGTCCTTTGACCTTGTTGTATGGATAAAACAATGATATCTCTTTTTCCATCCTTTTAACCATTACCTAAGCTGTGATATTGTGATCATTTTGTAGACAGAAACTTACCTCAAAACATGCAGACCCTTCACTGGGAGCTGTAAAGGTTTACACAAGAGATTGAAAAACAAATGTCTGTGTGTGTGTGTGTGTTTATGTGCGCATACTGCACTGTATCTGGGTCCGTCTCAAGTCATTCCATTTTACCTACACCCCTCTGATATTAGTGAAATACTATTTACACTAATTTGTGTGCATGCATACACCCATTTACAAATGTGATGTCCGTCTGTGTGTCCTCAGGGCCCTGTTTATGTACGATGGAGTCAGCAATAAACTCAAACTGGCAGATTCAGGAGGTAAGGCAAATCAGACATTTAGACAGTTTTAAGTGCTTTTTTTTTCTCCCGTAATGGAAGTTTACCTGTAAATGGAAGATCAGAATTAAGTAAATAATGTAATTGTTCTGCCTCTTCACGTGGACATACATAGAATATTTTAGACTTTAAAGTTTGAACTATCAATCTGTATTTGCTACTATGCTATCCTTGCACTGATTCCTGCCCTTGCTTTCCCCACATGCATCCTACATCTTGTATCTCGTTCTCATGTGTTGCCTAATAGCTGGAGGGGTGTCAGAGCTGGCAGGAAAGCTTCAGATCTCCAAGCCCCAGTATGGTCTGTGCAGCGTTGGGTCTGTGACATCAGGAGGACCCCAGATCGCTATGATCATCTGGGTTAGTGAGGACCACACAGTGACAGTCGCTTTAAAGCATGGCTTTATCATTCTTACAATACGTACATGAAAACACCCAACATGTGTGTGTGGCATGCATATATTAAAATATGTACATTCACACACACACACACACTTACACTCACATAGACACAGATAAACAGACTTAATGGTTTTTAAAGGCCCATTTATGCTTCTGCGTCGCACCTACGGGGACCTTAGGGCGTAGGGTCCCCGAAGCCACGTACGCTACGGCGTACCCTACGGCGTAGCCTGACGCTCACCTCTCAAAAAATGTAACTACACGTCTGTCCGTCAATTCAATGCAGCCAACAGCAATCTATTATTAGTTTTGTTGGAAAAAAAACGTTTTTATATGCCTTGCTTGAGCATTTTTACCAGCACTACAACTTTGCACATGACACAGCTGGGTTTTCCTTATGGTATTTCCTTGTTCGGGCAGTGAAATATGAATAGCCTACTATTTTCTATCGGCAGTGGAACTGATTGTTTCCTATAATAAATGTTGGTTTAACTAAGAGATTCACTCTTTTAAAAAAATGCTTATTTCAAAACATTGTCACTCTACTTCCACATTAGCAGCTTCGCATGTGCAGTCAACGCACAGAGGTCCGGCCAACAGACCAAGTATAAAATGCTCACAACGGCATAGGCATGGTGTAAGCTCGACAGAGAAGCATAAATGGGCCTTTACTGTACCTTTATGCTTCTGTGTCAAGTCTACGCCGTAGCTTAGGTCGCAGTGAGC
>JAODOY010003536.1:0-11471 GCA_025399855.1 Forbesichthys papilliferus
TCCTGTAGCCCCACCCCCCCCCCCCCCACCCCTTCCTCTCATTGCCCTGTAACTGCCCTCTCATCTTCTCCTTTCTCCCTCTTCCATTCAATGTGTATGTAGTTTTCTCTATCTGTCCCTCTCTCTACTAGACATGCATTCGCTGTTCAGTCTGTAACGTTTGACAGATTTGACAGCTTTCATGTTCAGCAAGCACTGCTTAGCAGCCCAAGTATGGGTTCCAAGGAGACCTTCATTGTCCCGCTCAAACCTTTAAAAAAAATGATATACAGTATATATATATATATATATATATATATATACATGTGTGTGTGTGTGTGTGTGTGTGTGTGTGTGTGTGTGTGTGTGTGTGTGTGTGTATCTCTAGCTTAGACACTCTACTTTTCTTTATCACTTTCTCTTACGGAAATGAATTATTCATGTTCACAATCCATTTTCTCGAACCATGAATGTCGCTGTGCTCGTTCCCTCTGTTTAATTTTCTTTCTTTTCTCAGTGGTGTTCTGCCACTTATCCCCTGTCTGACATAAGTTTGAACCTCCTCCACCAGTCATGTAAAAATCTGATTTGCCAGAAACCCTTTTATGCCAGCATGTGTGTGCATACACATACACTTGAATAAGAGAAAAGACATATGACCGGTATCATAGGTGTAGTATATGCGGTCACATACTCCCTCTTTCTGGCTGTGTATAGGGTTGCCTCCTCTGGAGTGTGGCAGAGTGTGGATCTGTGTAATGCCACTAGAGGCAGTGTGGAGCATAATATATCCTCCAAACGTGTTCAAATGTGCAGTAGGCGTGCACACAGATTATTATGCAGCCTGTTATATACTAGACAATATTGAAATAATGGTGTTTCTTATGGTTTATTATATACATTTAAAGAAAAGAAAATATTCCATAATATAAATATTGTCTAATGGGGGAAATAGGATATTCTAGCCAACAACTCCAGCTCTTGTGGTTAAGCCGAATAATGTATGTGCTAAAGCTTATATGGATGTCTTTACACTGGTGCATTGTAATTGTGATAAGTGTAGGTATCTATTGTACTGTAGCTAGGCTTTATACATGAGGGTGCATATACTCCAAATCTTGTAGGCTATTGTGGCTAAATGTTATTGTTTATATATGTGGTCTCTTTTTTACAAATGAATACAACACTGAAAGGGGAGATCCGAGGTGCAATAAAACACATCAGAAACAGCAGCAACAATATATGGAAAACATCGTATTACTCAGAATGCATCATGTGTTTGTGCACAGTTCTAGTGTGCAAATTTGAGCTACTCCATCATTTAATAATTTAATGTTCATAGCGAGGTCAACTGAAATCTCCCTGTGAATTGTAAATGTATGCCCGTCTATGGGTAGGTACATGTGTGAGTGTTCTGTGTGCCATGATGCCATATTTTGTATTATATGGACCGCTGATCATCCTGCGGCACATGATATATATACTGAATATACTGTATACAGTACATTCATAAAATGTATGTGCATTGTTCATAAGGTGATGTATGCTTTGCAGGCAGGAAGTGGGATGCAAGCACGAACTACCAATATAACGCCCTTAAAATACAAAACACAAAAATCTAATTATTTATATGTACTAAACCATATACAATAATGTTATCACTGGTGTAAATTGCTACCTTTACAATGTTTTTTTTAAGATAGTTACAAAGCTAGTTTGTGTCCACCAGCATGCTAATGTTACATGTATTCATTTTTGCCACAATTCACAAACAGGCATGCTCTTACAGAGCTGAAGATGCAAGTATGCAGTCCTGCATTGAGTGAGGGTTGACCTTTGATTCCACCGGATTGACAGATTTTGCCCTTGGCCTTTGTAATCTGTTTGCCTTGGCCCCAGAATGTACCTGAGGCCTCCACATATAACAGCCAGATGAACTGATTGGAATCGAGGCACTGCTCAGTAGTGGCTACTTACATGGTGACTCACACTTGTTTCCTTGTCCTGCCAGGTCCGTTATCATGGGAGAAGCTGGGGTCATCCATCTCTGTGAACCCTGCCAGAATACCCAGACACTACCTGCCTCCCTTCACCACCTGTGCTTAATAGAAGACATGCTTTGAATTCATATTCAGTGGAAAGCACTCATTTACTCTGGAAAGTCAAAGAACAGAAGTAGTGCTTCACACTTCGTATTCCCCTTTTCTTTATGCCCTCTTTTCCTCTCGTTGGGCTTATTTGGCCTACTGTGGGGGGTGAAGACCAGCAGAGCAGAGAAATTGCCTGTTATCTGAGGGGGGAGGTTGATTCTTGCAGGGCCTTGTAAATTGCTTTGTATTGACACCCTGTCAGAGTGAGGATCCTTATGTTAACCCCCCCAGATCTACCCTTAGGTGAGCACGGCCCACACTCTGCGACGCCTGCCACGACCCCACCAATGCTTGTACCAACTCTCTGATTTGTGTGCTGTCAGAATGCGTGCTGCCCTGTGCGAGTGGACGGGTGTAAAGAGTTGCAATGGAAATCAATCTTGACTAGGCTAGCTAGGTGTTTTGCACTGCTTAGCGTCGATGCAGTAGGTGTTGGCATACTATCACGTAGATCGGGTGAGAGCCAACAGCAAACGCACAGAGATATAGCATAATACTAGTATTTAATTGCAATAGGACCAGGCAATATTAGGTGAGGTGCTGGCAGGATTGTAACATAGCGGACAAGTTATCCAAACAGGGTTGCCTCAGTTGGAAGTATAGAATCACAGGCAGCCTCGATGTCAGGACAGTCGGGGTAAACGGGAAAACTGAAACAACAGGTAAAGTACAGAACAGGGAATAACACTGGGACACTTACTGACTGGCAGAGTAACTGGGAACACTGGGTTATATACTGTATACAGTAACACACTGGGTTATATATTGTATACAGTAACAGATAACACTGGTTTATATACTGTGCACAGTAACACACTGGGTTATATACTGTACAGAGTAATTGGGAACACTGGGTTATATACTGTATACAGTAACACACTGGGTTATATACTGTATACAGTAACAGATAACACTGGTGTATATACTGTATACAGTAACACACTGTGTTATATACTGTATACAGTAACAGATAACACTGGGTTATATCAGTGGCGGGCCGTGCATTAAACACCTAGGACTTCAGTGATGTCCTACTTACTCCGACTTCAATAAAAAACTCTCAGAATACATTCATTTATGACACCACGTGACCACGGCTGGAGAAATAGTTTACAGAAATACACTTACGCACTACTGGGCATTGCATCACCTCAATTGTGTACATAACGGGCTATTTTCCAGCGCATTTGAAAATCAATAAACCCGCACCAGCAATTAAAACATTTCTACGTGGTACTGTCAAAACCAAAAAATAAAAGTGTATTTAAAATGAACTGTCCAAAAAGTTTTAATAAGTCCACATGGAATACAGGCAATATTTAACAAGATTGTACACTAAATTGCAAAATCGCAGGTTAATATCAGATAGACACCAAAAAGATGACGGAAGGAGTGCAAAACGTTGAAAGACAACATTGAAAGACACCAACATGACCGAAGGAGGGCAAAACGTTGATTTGGTTGCAAATCAACGTTTTGCCCTCCTTCCGTCCTTGTGGGTTAAAAAAGCGAGTAGATATATTAGATTTCTCTCTCTGCTAACCGGGTGTGGCTCCGTGCAGCTCGGTTGACCTGCGTTGAACTCACAAGCGAGTAGGCTGATATAATTCTCCTTTTCCTTGTTTTACAGTGGTGAGTGGGTATGTGACGCCAGCTAGGTAGCCTACTGTCATCAACTCGTGATCTGATTGGCTATTGCAACTGTCTATCAACTGTATGTTCCCGTTCACTTACAATACACAGACGCCTGCATTGTTGATTCTGAAGGCGTCAGGCAGATTTCATACAGCCTGGCAACACTAGCTAGCTGAATTCTGATTGAATAAAAACTCTAACCTAAAAACCACACGAACATGAAGAGAATATGTAAAATGTATAATATAAATAATATTTTTATATATGTAGGGAAAGTAAATTCAAAATTAAATGAACTTTTATCAAATTATGATCATGATTTATGTTAGGCCAGCAGAGAAGGCCTTGCTGGCCCTGACGGCCCACCACTGGGTTATATACTGTACACAATAACACACTAGGTCGTATACTGTATACAGTAACACACTGGGTTATATACTGTATACACACTGGGTTATACTATATACTGTATACAGTAACACACCGGGTTATATACTGTATACAGTAACACACTGGGTTATATACTGTATACAGTAACTGGGAACACTGGGTTATATACTGTATATAGTAATACACATAGTAATATTATACATTTTATAATACACTGGGTTATATACTGTATACACACCGGGTAATACTATATACTGTATACAGTAACACACCGGGTTATATACTGTATACAGTAACACACTGGGTTATATACTGTATACAGTAACTGGGAACACTGGGTTATATACTGTATATAGTAATACACATAGTAATATTATACATTTTATAATACACTGGGTTATATACTGTATACAGTAACTGGGAACACTGGGTTATATACTGTATATACTCCTCTCTCCCCCTCCCCTTCCATTTTGTTGTGAGAACTTTGCAAATTTTTGTAAAGGACAACCATATTAAGGGGAGGTAGTGACCAAAACAATAACACAGCTTTGTTAGATACCATTTTAAAGAGAAGTCTCGCTCTAGTCACATTGTTAACGGGTTTTTAGAAATGATGACAGTGGTACAGGAACAAGGAGAGAACAGAGAAGGCCAACGTTAGCCACAATGTGTCTGTCAGGACTGGAGCATACAATATGTCATTACTATAGAAACTGCTGATGACGTGCTTGGTCACCAATAACAACCAATAGCATAATTGCAGAATTAAATAAATATAACTGTGTCTCGTCAAGCGATCCATGGTGACGTTCTAAATGCCAAGTACTACAGCGTGCAACTTTGTGAAAGCCCAATCCTGCTGCCACCACTTGCCGTTCCACTGCTGTGTGGGTACCGTAATTACCCTTACACATAACACAATATCAAGCGCTTAGCTTAACCTAGACCTTATGACAGCCAGGTGGCCATTCCAGGTTAGCAATAGACATTTCTTGATGTGTTTTTACGCAACATGTTTTGGGTAGGCAACCAGACTCCCCAGACTCCCCATAGCATCCTCCTGCATTGCTACAGTGTGATCAGGCCAACTCCTAACAAGCCAACTACTGCTAAATATCTTCCTGTGTTCATGCTAGCTAGATGCCCTATAGGGAAACCGTTACAAGCATAAGCAGCCTGTGTGATAGTGTTTATTTGTCTGTGTATAATGTTTATGTGCGCGCGTGTGTGTGTGTGTGTTAGTGAGAGAGAGAGAGAGAGAGAGAGAATATTTAAGAAGAAAACAGTGGAGAGTGTGTAATGTGTTATGAAAGGATTTCCCCCAGGAATGACATGAGGAGCTGTGCATATTTTATCACACACACGCACACGCAAGCTGGCTTTTCTCTCATAATGTGTGTGTGTGTGTGTGTATGCTTTTATGCATGTTTGAAGCATTGCAAGCTCAGGTGGTTGGACTAAACCCCAGGGGTTCAGTGAATAAGGCCCAGAGACTCCATATCCCTCCATTTCCAGAGAAAAAGATCTGTGTTGGAGATGGAACATTCATTAAAGACAAAGTTAGAAAAGTGCTGTTCTCATTGATAGAAGCAGTTTACCACTGCCTCTCCTCTCTCATAAAACCTTGTAAAACAATGCATGTGGATTTGAATGAGTGTTGGTGTGTGCGACTACAACCTGCTTTTTATTGTTTATTGTTATAAGGTTATTAGCCAGATGTTTCCAAACAGTAATTTCAAAAGCCTTTGAAGCACTACTCCAGAAAAGGTCTATTGACGATGCTGTCCTTGTCATTGTTCTCATGGCAAAAACAGTGGTCTTAAAAAGCTAACACTAAATTACAGGCTGTTTTTACTGTTCGCTTACTTGTGTACCCAGTAAGGAAGTGACTGTGGATATTAAATCCCGGCAAGTTATCTGGTAGGTAGTCTTAGCCTGTTCTGTCCCTTGAGGGCAGCCTGGTGGCCCATTGGATAGCATTGTGGCCTCACAGCAAGAAACTCCTTTTTGTGTGGAGTTTGCATGTTCTGTCTGAGTGGGTTTCCCCCACTATCAAAAAACATAGCTTAGGTTCATTCTCCAATCAGTGCCATGTGACCAGTGATGCTGGTTTCAATCTGGAGTTGGTCCGCAGGTGCTACACAGTGGCTGCCCACTGCTCCCTCGAGGGATCAGTTAAATGCATAGAATACTGTACATTTTGCTATGTGTATATCACATACTGTGATATACACTCTGCTGAGTGTCTGCTGCATAGCTGCTGTAAGCTTGACTGCTTTTCCCATAAGTGAGGATGTCAATATGCATTGGCTGTTACCATGGTCACTCACAAAGTCTGCATCTATAATTCTGTTAACACTTAATTTTTGCGACAATGTATTTACTAATTTCAGCTGTTACATTTTTTTTAAGCAGTAGCCAGTCTACGTATCTAAATATATACAATACCTTAAAACAGCCAGTATTGTTGGTAGGTTTCTCAACAAATTCCTCTGCCTGATTTTAAAGTCCGACTTTGTCATTGAGTTACGTAGTTGGTCATTGTGCATGTCAATCAAAATACCTCTTCTGTCAAGTTGGCGGATCTCGATGCAGTTAGCCAGCGCTGTACCCCAGACTTCACGTAGGTAAAGGCTGTCTCTTTGAGACTATCTGGCAGGTAATCTGATATAGTAGAAGTAATGTAGTATTGATTGTTGATTCAATGTATTACTGTTATATTGACTTCATCTTTAATGACTTCATCCCCTGTATATTACTTATCAATTGAAGAGCAAATTTCCAAAACTCACTCAGGCTCACTCAGGGACTGATTTAGAAAAAAAGTGTTTTCTGTTCAGTGTCTATTATAGGCTGAATATTGATCATGTGCAGCAGCGAGATGGAGTGAGTTTTGACACGGTTTCATTTGCAGCTAATGGAAGTCCGTAAAACGCATAAAATGGCACCCATAACTCAAAATTGACCAAATATGGAATTAATTTCCAGAAGCTCTGTAATTTACAGCATATAATTTAAAGTGTTACATCTCAACGAAAAGAGAGCTGAGCCGGAACGCAAAGCTCTTGATCTAACGGCCAATTTTCTTTTCTACCCTCACCTATGGTCATGAAGGGTGGGTCATGACTGAAAGAACAAGATCACGGGTACAAGCGGCCACGGATTTTCTCAGGAGGGTGGCTGACTTCTCCCTTAGAGATAGGGTGAGAAGCTCAGCTATCCGTGAGGAACTCAGAGTAGAGCCGCTGCTCCTTTGTGTTGAAAGGAGCCAGTTGAGGTGGTACGGGCATCTGGTAAGGATGCCCCCTGGGCGCCTCCCTTGGGAGGTGTTCCAGGCACGTCCAGCTGGGAGGAGGCCTCGGAGAAGACCCAGGACTAGGTGGAGAGATTATATCTTCACACTGGCCTGGGAACGTCTCAGGATCCCCCAGCCAGAGTTTTCTAATGTGGCCCGGGAAAGGGAAGTTTGGGGTCCCTTGCTGGAGCTGCTGACCCTACGACCCTACTACAGATAAGCGAGAGAAGATGGGTGGATGGATGGATGGATGGATGTATGGATGGATGGGGTTACAAACATTACATGAACAAACCTTTTACTTTTGCTTTGCCAGAGATGTTGTCAGCACTTAATGGATCTTCCTATATATAGGCTGATCCTAAGACACTGAGCATTAAAGTCTTGACTAGCAGCCACCCCCATTTGTAAAGGTCAGCGCCTTTAGTTGAAGAAACCTCCTGCTGTGGAGTGACTTTGCAAGTGCCAGTGCAGTTGGACAGAGAATAAGAGAGAGTACGAGAGATGAGCGGAGGGGGGAGGAATGGGGGAGGTGTAGAAAACACATTCGCCTTGAACACACAAAGCTGTTATTATTCATGTGGAGTGTTGAAATGTATTCCCCGCAGACAATGGTGTTGATTCCTACTGGAGCTCTGTTGGAGTCAACTCCATTTGCAGCCTGTTGCCATACTCATCACTGATACCTGTGGCATGCACGCCCTACACACACAGCAGAGGCAGATACAGCGCCACATACTATATACAAATGCAATTGTACGCACTTGTAGACACACCGTCACTCTCACCGTGACAGATTCCTCTCCCGTTGGGCTGTCATAGTGATGGAGGGCGGTTTGGGAGATTAGGAAGAGAGATGGGTGTCAAAGAGTTGCTTGCACCTTCCAACTGAGCCGTTAAGTGCACCCTGCCACCACCCTGGGAGAGTTTATCTGTGTGCTTTAGCTATTGATGTTTATGCTGAGTGTGTGTGTGTGTGTGTGTGTGTGTGTGAGCGTGTGTCTGTGCGTGCGCGCACGCTACAGTACATTGCATTGACGAGTTGTGCACGTGCAAATGCGTATGCCAAGCATCTCTTCCATATGAGGCATACCTCCCAGCAAAGTGATTACGTCCTGCCTGTTACTTACTGAAGAATGGAAATTAATAGAACATCCTAAGTCCTGTATTTCAAATGGTACATTCAAGATGGCTCCCAAGTGGGTGATTAAAAAAAAAGTGCTGTCACATTATGCCAGTCAAATAAAAAGTACTTGAAAATAGGACATGGCTTGTTGGAGAAACTGGATGTGAAGACGTTTTATTCTTTATATTAAAGATGGCCAGGTGTTATTGTGAAACTTTGACATTCAAATACATTTTCTTGACAGGGCATTTGTATGTCTGCTTCACTCAGTATGATTGAGCTAGCAGTATAAGTACATATCCACGCTAAAGTGGAACCATTAAGAAAGGAATGGCAAAGGAAAATTGAGAGATGATGTCAACGTAGAAAGTATGCCATTCACCAAAACCTTTCCTTGTTGAAAGATACATTTTTAAAGCCTCATTTGCAAGCTAATGCATTGTCAACCTACATGAGACATGCAATCTTTGCTCAAACACTGTCAGTATGTGGTCTCAGCTGCCTTGGCATCAGGACAGGTGTTAATATCAGGACTGAATATGGATATGTATTCTCTGATAGTTCATTTGTCACATGTCACTTGATTTATTGCATTCATACTCAAAGCATGTGCTGGCAAAGACTTTAGTGACATCCAGGTCAGGAGCATATAGACCCAGGGACAGCTGGGTCTGGGGGCATGTTCCGTGATACCACTATGATCTTGCGAGCTTCAATTTAATTTCACATTATCAGTATCAGTCTATAATCCCTCAAACACAAAAGCGTTTGTTGCCTTCATAAAGTAACTTGGCCATTCAGCGGTTTGCTGAAGTGTTTACCAAGATGACGACATCAGGGTGTGTTATGACTTTTTTTATTCATACTAATTGGGTGAGATAAGGTAGGTAGTCCAACTGTATGTAAGGAAGTTCAACTGAAACATATTTTATTATTATTGAATATGAGGGTTCTGTATAGCCTCAGATATACAGACCCTGCATGAATATTCAACAAACCACTACAGACAATTAGATAATGCTTGTTTGGTTGGATTGATACAAAAACAATTGGACAATGAGTGTCTTTGCTTCGTTTTTTGAATTAAAATCCTTATTGTCACAACTCCAACCTGCGTCTGGTTTCTGCCACCCCCACTCTGGCCGTGACATAAAATCACAGGAAAGGATACAATATATGAACTTTAAATGAAATCCTATCAAAATCATGTCTTGTATGATCAAAATATAAACGGGTGAATTTCCGGTTACAAACCTGTTTCTTTGCCTTCAAGTCAATCTATGCAATTTACATTTGCAAAATTTCCGTGATGATTGAACCAGACACTTCAGCATCAAATTACATCTTTAGTAGCGATACAGCAGCGTGTAAAAAGGTTTCTGTCCTCCATATATATATATAAATAAATATATATATATATATATATAGAGAGAGAGAAAGAGAGTCAATGGAAATAAAATAAGTCTAGCATTCTTTTGGCAGGGGGTTTGTGAACGCAACCCTTTTCACTGACTGCCGGTGCACCGCGAGAGCCTGCTGCTCTCAACATTCAAATCGTGATCAAAGACGGCTCTCACTCAAACAAATGCGTCTTCCAGCATGTCTTCACAGAGGGGAGATGAGGGAGAAACAAACGGGCAGCAAGCAAGAATCTGTGAGAGGGGTATATAAAAAATCCAAAGCAAACAAGAGCAATTGAAGAGCCAGAGAAAGAGAAATAAACAGTGCAGGCTGCGGAGCTTTGAAATCAGAGGGCATAGCCTTCCTATAGTGAACACATCAGAATACGTACAGGGTCTCTCACTCCCTGAGGTGTCAAACAATATCTCAGAAATGAAATGTTGAGTCGACCAAAGACATCAGGGAAGCAGTAATAAATGAAGAGCAATATTGCTTTGAAACATATAGGTAGGACATGGCGCTTCACCTCTGCCAGCCAGTGGCTATGGGGAAAAAGCTGTAGCGGTCTGAAGGCAGGCACTACAGCGCTAGGAAATTGTTGTTACTGCATTAATATAACAAGCCTTCTTCAACATATTGTGTAGTAGATTGTTGGAAGCCAGTAAACAGTCAGCTAAGAAGAGAAACCATGAATAAATAAAATGAGAGACTGCAGTGTGTGTAGAACCCTGATTGTATAGCCACCCTTATGTTGCGTTTACAATATGATTACTGATATCGGCATTCAAGAGCGTGTATATGATTACTGACATCTGCATTTAAGTGCAGGCATACATGTGTAGGTTTATACTGTTTAATGTTATATTTATATGCTGTATGGTACAGTATATAGTGCTTACACGCATATTCAACCCATATTCTAAAACCAAATCTAAATACAATCACAATGCAGACCCCGCCTCCCCCAGTGAAACACAACCAATGTTTGTGGCTAGGAAAATACCCTTTATACAATATTAAAAGCCTGCAAAATTTCAATATCCACTTTGTAGTGAATGCAAATATGAATGTTTAATTTATTTGAATGTGTAACTGAGCTATACTATTCATGCATGCGATACTCATTTATATTTCATTTGTCTGAATATGAGAACGTCCTCTGCTCTCCAGTGTCAATGCTGACACCATCATCATGAGCGATGTGTAGGGAGATGTGCATCACTGTGCTTATGCATTTTAAACAACACGTAACTTTGGTAAAACCCTCATCTGTTGCTTGCTTACCTCAGTTGTAATTGTATATGTTGAAAGCATCTCATTATTCAGGAATCAGTACCAGATCTACATTTCTCTCCACAGGGGCTTAGTTCCATTGTTTCTTATACTTCTGATGGTTGCCATAATAACTGGTGGTGTTCATTTTCAGGTTGATTTGTAGAGTTTAATTTAAGATACAATTTGTGTGTGTGTGTGTAAGGTTTTAATCAATATA
>JAODOY010003537.1:0-25390 GCA_025399855.1 Forbesichthys papilliferus
AGACAACACAGCCCTCAGGTTCATAGGGGCACCCAAACCTCTCCACCACGATAAGGTGATGGTTCCCGGAGAGGCCAAATTATCCAACAGGGCCCAAAACAACCCAAATCAGATACCCAAATCTACCCAAAAGTATCCATAACAAATAGCAAAAATACCCAAAACAAGCAAAATAGATATCTTAAACTACACAACAACCCAAAGCAGATTTCCAAAACTAACAAACATTTCCCAAAAGAGATAATGAAACTGCCCAAAACAATGAATACCAAAAGTACTCAAAAAAAACAAATAGAATTAATTCAATTCAATTCAAAAATCTTTGTCTATCACACAGTGATATAAATTTGTCTTAGGTTTAGGGCTCATATCAGACATTATAACACACACATAGATACCCCAAATAACACAAAATAGATACTACTCAAAACAGATTCCCAAAACTATCACAAAGTACCTGAAACAACCCAAAACAGGTATCTAAAACTTCTCAAACATACAGAGTACGCCAAAACAGATATCCAAAACTATTCAAAATAACCCAAAACAGAAAACCCACAACTACCAAACATTCCCAAAATAATGACGATATATAACTAAAAACGTCATACCCACCCCCAAAAAACCTCAGAAATATGATCTGTTAAATACAATAGTTAAAAATATTATCCCATCATGTTCATGTCGATTAACTGTATGTACATCTGGAGAGGCAAAAACAAGACAGCCCCCAAAAGGGAATGGTTGCAGGTGGCGGCCACAATTGCTCTCTTATTATCCTCTCCTAAATTATTATAGATATGAGATGGTTCACACTGAGCACACGTGACAGACGTACAGCAGTCTGGAGGTGCCGTGGTGGACGTCAAGATGCCTGCAACATCGTCCAGCACGACCGGTTTAGCGGTGGGTCAGTGATGGTCTGGGGAGGCGTATCTTCGGAGGGTAGCACCGACCTCCACCTGCTAGCCAACCTACCTGTATGCTGACTGCTGTTAAATACCAGTATGGACACCTCAGAGCGAGTCAGTAAGATTTACTGAACAAGCTGCACAGTGCTTCCAGCTGACCACCATTACACACTAAGTCAAGTCATGTATTGCCGTGACGCAAGTCGGATCAGGCTGTGATTTATTATTAGGTTTTTAAAAAAACATGCATGCATTGTAAGCAGATACCTATAGAGATTAGTCAATCTCACCTCCAATTCCATTATCATTATCAAGTTGCTAATCAGATTGTAGACAATGACCTGTGTACAGAAGAGGAGGTCTTGGCCTTGCATCACTACACCGAAAAATGGCCCTTGTTCCCAGAGGCGTTGAGGTTAAGCCTGTGGTTACAGATATCTGGTGTCAGCTGTCATGGTGTCATGTTAGTTTGATGCATTAACTTAATTATTGGTCTGTTCTGTGTTCACATCAATAGCAGTGTTAAAGATGTTTGTTGTCCATTAATTTCCATTGGTTACTCAGATTGATAGAATACCTCCAAAAAGTCCAGTTGAAGTTCAACGATTGCCGTTTTGCGCTGACAATGTCTTTTTGAAAATGGAAAATGTCAAGACTGGCAATGTCTCTTTAAAATTACAAAAACGATTACACAACAAAAACCGTATTTCATCGGATATAGCCTAAGTTCTTATGTTTTATTGTGCCAGTTTATGTAGCAGAATGTTAACTTTAACTATAGTTTTCTTGGGCTTTGTGTGCGTACGTACACGCGTGCGTGTGTAATGTGGGCGTGTGTGTTGCGGTTGCTATGAAG
This sequence comes from Forbesichthys papilliferus, assembly GCA_025399855.1. NCBI lineage: Eukaryota > Metazoa > Chordata > Actinopteri > Percopsiformes > Amblyopsidae > Forbesichthys > Forbesichthys papilliferus. The sequence continues at coordinate 1,768 of JAODOY010003537.1, forward strand.
ATCAGCGCACATTGTGTGTGCCTCGCCAGCACATGAGCGCAGCTGGAGCGATAATCCTCGTTCCGGACCAGCCCGAACCTGAACGGAACCGGCCAGGTACAATGTGTTACAGCTCGCTAAATGGGCAAAGAGCCACCGTCTCCGTTCCCGGTGTCACGGCCACGTTAACATTAGTGCTGAGCTAACGCAAAATAGCCTAGCACGCGGTTTACAGCCCGCTAGCTGGCTAGCATTAGCTCACTAGCATAGTCGCTGACGTAACGCCGGCACCGGTTACCCGGCTTGTTCTAGTAGTTCCAACGGGCTCTGTTGTTGACGGGGGCGGACAGTGTCTGCTAGCCTGCGTGTTGTAGCGGCCGGTGTTCGGGTTCTGCTGGGGGTTTTACTTGGCTCGATCAGTGGGTTTGTAAAGTCAAAGTTCAGCAGCCCTCCCGTCTTGGTATACAATGCAGTTTGCTGTCATACTTGCCAGCTGTTGCTCATTCTGTAGAGTTAGTAAACCTTGTAGTAGGTCGAGCAATATGTGTAACTGACTCATTTTGGCGTGTGTTCTTTATTTCTTTGTGTTTTTTTAGATATGATGTAATCATCCACACCGTTAACTTGTGAGCGGGCGGTTTATGGCCGCCAATGGGGACACCGGGAGCAGTCTGCGAAGCTTGAGTAACGTGTCTCCTCCTAAGCCCGTTCTCCTGGTTCGAGCCAGGTCGGCAGTGTTTCACACTACCCCCAGCAGGCACCTCGCCAAGAACAGGCCCCATTCAGCGGCCAACAGTCGCGCCTTAACCTGCTGCATCTCTGTAGGCAGCGCGAACACCCGTGCTCTCTCCAGCTACAGTGCTAGCAGCGGCCAGCGGCCACGGAGCGCTGCCAGCCCGCTGTTAGCCAACACCGGGTGCAGCGATGCTCGCGGTTGGCCGAGGCCTCAGAAGAAGAGCTGCCGGAGCCCGTCGCCATCGCCCCGTCCCATTGCCTCTGGCCAGAAGCTGACGGCCGAGAGAGCCTGCCCACCACAGGCTGCGTCGCCCCGCACCATGCCCACCAGCCAGTCCTCACCCTGGAGTGGCCAGGTGCCGCTGCCTGGCTCGAAGGCACGCTTGCACAGCAGTGCGCCGACCGTCGCCAAGCCTTGGTGTCCGCCTGGATTCACCACCACCAGAGACATCCTCGGGCTTCCCATCACCGCCCGCACAGAGAACTCAGCGGCGCCACCTCCTGACCACAGCACCGCACCTCCCAAGGGTGGGACCCAGCCCCAGCCACCCAGGAACCGTGGCCGAGAGGGGGCGTCTGGGGACTCGGAGACAGGGCCCAGGCTCCGTCTGACCCAAGCCATCCAGATGTGCGGGGCGGGCCCGGATGGGCCTCGGTTGGATGCAGCCGCCGGCGCGGGATCCCAGTCTGCACCCCAGGTACGCACTGGGACCCCATCTGGTAGAGTTGTGGTCATGTAAACATATCTCTCAAGAACGCCTTAGTGATGGATGCTGGAGCCCTTTAGGGCTTTGGCCTCCATCGCTAAGGCTCTCAGCGCGGTCGCCCCGCTCTGTAATCCGTGGGAGCGGGGTTCACGCCCCGAATGGGACAGACCTCTATCACACTGTCTGTCTATCTGATGCTGAAGGGCCAGGTCGGTCTGTCTGTCTATCTGATGCTGAAGGCATCACCCGTGACATGCAATACAGCACCCACACATATAGCCAATCAGGACCCAATCGGACCCGTCAACTCATGATCCACTTTAAATAAATAGCCTGTTAGTTGTTCGCGTGTCAAGAAGACAGGAGTCGCAACATATTCTGCTGTAGCTCCAAAGGCATGTTGTAAACCTTTCTGTGATATTTCAGAAAGACACAAATGCCATAATTTCCTTTTGCATATCTCTCACCCTACACTCACTGATAGGTAGCATATTTACAGCAGATGTTTTACATGCAACATGGTGTCATAGCAGCAATTAACCAATCAGGTTATTGATAAGGAAGCTGAAGTAAGGCGCACCTGCCGGCTAAACAAAGATTGGAATTTGTGTCAGGCTTTGCAGCACTGGTCAGTTTAAGGATTAAAACATTATTATTCAAATACAACACCCGCGATCAGACTTGCATCTTTTTATTTTACCCAGAACAATAATTAAGACAAAATACCAATCTCCCTGGTATACCTCTGCCTGCGCATGATGTCATCTGCACACTGTCTGTGCTGCACCATGTTGTGTCTGTACAGACTATCGCACAACCGGTCTCCTAGCGACCGGTCCCATCTCTGTGTGTCTCCTAGCGACCGGTCCCGTCTCTGTGTGTCTCCTAGTGACCGGTCCCGTCTCTGTGTGTCTACTAGCGACCGGTCCCGTCTCTGTGTGTGTCTACTGGCGACCGGTCCCGTCTCTGTGTGTGTCTCCTAGCGACCGGTCCCATCTCTGTGTGTCTCCTAGCGACCGGTCCCGTCTCTGTGTGTGTCTCCTAGCATGAAGCCAAACTCCGCCCCTCGTCAGCGGCGCTCCTCGGCATGACTTCCCATGACCAGCAGGGGCTGCAACAGGCAGATGTAACCATGGAGACCAGCCGGCCAACAGATGCCAAGGCAACTGGGAGCCAGCCAGCGCTGCAGAGCAGTGAGTGGCTTTCAGAGCACTGTGGTTATAATGTCCAACACACACTTGGTTAGGGGCACAAGTGGTCTTGGCGGCCACCAGTTCAACAACTGGCTAATGTTAAAATATTCCGTCATCTATTTTAACACATTTTTAATAATCTATTGTCATTCTTTTTTTTTACGACAACTAGGCCTAATTATTAACTATTTTTTTCGTCTCCATTTTACACTTTTACAAAACGGCATCGGTTTAGCAGGACAAAGTCAGATTGATTTAATTTAGTCCATATGTAGCTTAGTCTTTTCAGCGATTATTGTAGGGGCCACATCAAATCAAAGCCAGCCTTTACTGCGACCGTTGTCTTGGTTTTGATGACGCGCTTAGCTGGCGTTGCATAATGTAAAAAGTAGCAACTTGGTGAGCCTTCCTGCAACACTTTCCTGCTGCACCATAAAGTTGCAGTGCCTGTTTCGGCACAATGGCTATATTTACGCCGGTCGGTGCATGTGTGCACCCCTAGAAATCAAACCAAGACGTCCAACCAGCCATAGTAGGCTACAACCTTTCAGCTTTCAAGTTAAAGATTCATCCATAAATGAGAAAACATGTGGCTCACATGTGGCTTTGTTTACTACTCTGGGATGCCGGTGCTCTAGTGCGCCATCTAGTGGCAGAACATGCCCTGTAGCCCCACTATGAGCTACACTGCTTACCCGTGGACGTCCTGCCATCACAAGCCTTCTGATTGGCCGTCTGCTCTCCCACACAGCCTCCAGTGCTGCGCTGCTCTCTCTGGGCTCAGTGACCAATCAGATCTCCTCGTTCCACCTGGCGACGCCCTCGTCCCCACCCTCGCTGCACACGGAGCCGTTGCTAGGAGACGGCCAACTGTGAGTCTTGCGTTTCTGTGCACGTTGTAGCACCTTGGCTGGGAGCTGCTTGTAATGCGTGTGTGTGTGCGTGCAGCCAGGAGTGTGTGTCCATGCAGGTAGATGAAGAGGAGGAGTTCCCTGAGGAGCTGGAGGATGACTGTAGTGATGATGGTGACGCATGCACGCACGCACACACACACTTGTAACGGCTACAAGCAGCACGATGATGTAAACCACTTTGATAAATGTTTTTCAGATACCTCAATTTGTTCTTTCAGTGCCTCCATAACTGTTCATTCCAGGTGACTATCTCACACGCACGCACACACACACACGCACACCTCTAGGTAGGCCATGGGTTTCTTTGCAGTGAGGGGTCAGTAGAAGGGGCTCTGTGTGGGCGGCTTGTGCCTGAGTTCTCCTCCTCTGGCCCCTTCCCATTTCCATACGTGACCTTCAGAATAAGAGCCCCTACGTGATAAACCCTCAAAGCCTTGAGCAGAGCCCTCACCTCTGTCAAGCTCCTGTGTGTCAGTAGGGGTCAGCGATGCTGGAGAGAAGGTGTTGATCAAAATAAAAACCATCATGGGATGCCCTCTCAGTAGCTCCGCCCCACGCTGGACATTGGCGCGGTCTATGGTGGTGTTGAAGTCCGCTATGGGTGTGTGTGTGCGTCTAGGTTGGCATGAAGGTGGTGTTAGCTGATTAGGCTGAAAAGACAGCAGAGAGGTGGAAAGTTCTGCCCCATTGTCTTCTGTTGTTCCACACCGCAGTGGAACTGTCCAGTGTGCCGCATGACACACTGCGTCTCTCTCTCTCTCTCTCCCCCCCCCCACACACACACTCCAGTGAGACCTGTCTCTAGCTAGCTGGTTAGCTTCACTTGGGGGACGTTGCACCTGGAGAGACATCAACTATTTAGTAATCTTTCATCTGATCTTGTGTCGTCTGTCCGTTCTCGATGACCGTCATGTGAGTCCTTGGTGTTTGAACGCTGCTCGTGGTTATTTGGGGGGGGGGGAATGGCGTGGTTATTATGAGGGAGTTCAAATAGCAACAAGCTTTCTTTTCTGTGTTCTGTGTGTGTGTGTGTCAGCGTGGAGGAGCCTGTGTGGCCCGGAGCGGCCGGCTGCCCGGAGGAGAGTCCTGCCCTGGTGCCCAGCATGTTCCCCTTGTGCCCCCCCACCCTGTACTTCAGCACCGCTGCAGAGACAGGTCAGCCTGCCGCTGATGGTAACGCTAGCTAGCACTGATGCTAGCTGGCGACGATGCTGGTTAGCACTGATGATAGCTGGCGCTGATGCTAGTTAGCTCTGATGCTAGTTAGTGATGATGCTAGCTGGCGCTGATGCTAGCTGGCGCTGATGCTAGCTAACGCTGATGGTAGCTAGCACTGATGCTAGCTAGCGCTAATGCTAGTTAGAGCTGACAATAGTTAGCGCTAATGCTACCCAGCCCTGTATACGCTAACGATGTGTGTGTGTGTGTGTGTGTGTGTGTGTGCGTGCGTAGTGGAGCAGTTGCCTGCAGACCAAAGGAGGCTGCTGAAGTGGAAGATCAGCTCTGTGACCCCCAACGTAGTGAAAAACACCATCACCCGATCTCACTTCACCATCACCAACAGTGAGACACACTTGTTTAAAACGGTCAACATTCAGTAGAGAGCTAGAACTGCTTAATAATAATATTAGTATAATAATAGTAATAAAGATGTCTAATAGTATTATGATGTCTAACATAAAGATGTCTAATAGTATTATGATGTCTAACATAAAGATGCCTAATAGTATTATGATGTCTAATATACAGATGCCTTATAAAATTATGTCTAATATACAGATGCCTAATAGTATTATGTCTAAAATACAGATGTATAATAGTATTATGATGTCTGTGCTGAAATCAGGTCCATCTCTGAGAAGGAGCGCTGGTGATTCCTCCACCAGCAGATGTTCTTCAGGCATCTAGTCTCCTCCACATCCCTGCGCTAAAGATGCAGGCTGTCTCATTGTATGTATTTATCTTCTGTTGTCATCCTAGGGAACCATGACTGGCTGGGCTGCTGGGGCCACCACATGCACTCCGCTGGCTTCAAGGCCATTAGACAGTACCAGAAGGTCAGTGTCACTGGTTTGAACCATGCTAACTTTTAAGTGTAGGGTTGCCATGGCTAACAGGCATCACAATGTTTTGTAGGCATCGTGATTTAACAAATAAAAGAAAAGAAGTGGTGAAAAAGAGTCAAAGCAGCGTTCAGACAAAGTTATAAATATCTAGTGAAACACTGCGTAATACGCTGTTTCCGAGGCTCGCCCAATGGCTGTGACAAGGATCACCTTGCTTCCACTCTCTCTCAAACACACACAGATGCAAAATACACTCGTGCTTTGGCTGCATCACACCGTCTCGATGTCTACATAGATCTGGCAATGCAATCAATGCATTATGCTAACGTAATGCTAACAGCAGAGAGAGGAAACAACTTTATAGTTTACTGCTCACTCTGCTGTAGTATACGGTGCCTACCGTGATTTGGTTGGTTGTTCGCTAGCTGACGACAATAGCTGTCTGTCGATCTTTGGTTTGAATTATGAGCAGATCCTGCACACCACTTCAAAAGAGCCCTATTTCATTAGGTAGGCTATAAACTCAATGTACCTACCGTACTGATGAGTGGAACAATTTTGACTGACTACATTTGCCGACGCGGACCCTGTTATTACAGATCAATATAGACCAGACCAGGGCTATGTATAGAGGTTAGGGACATTGTTATTACAGAGCAATATAGACCAGACCAGGGCTATGTATAGAGGTTAGGGACATTGTTATTACAGAGCAATATAGACCAGACCAGGGCTATGTATAGAGGTTAGGGACATTGTTATTACAGATCAATATAGACCAGACCAGGGCTATGTATAGAGGTTAGGGACATTGTTATTACAGAGCAATATAGACCAGGCCAGACCTACACACAGGGGTTAGGAGGTAAGGACACACGGTTAGTAGGGATGAATGGGCATAAAATATAAGTACTGCCTGACCTGCTTATATTAGCTTGTTGTTGTTGTTAATTGCTTGATGTTAAATAATTTCGGCTAAGAAAAAAGCTATATCGCGGCACCCCCAAGGTTTGAAAAGCATAATATATGTTTTTATAAGTGCATTACCTTTACCTGTCAGTCAGCCAGGCGCTGTATTTAATCGTGTGTGTGTGCGTGCATGCGCAGCTGAACCACTTCCCAGGCTCGTTCCAGATCGGCAGGAAGGACCGCCTGTGGAGGAACCTGTCCAGGATGCAGGCCCGCTTCGGCAAGAAGGACTTCAGCTTCTTCCCACGCTCCTTTATCCTCCCCCAGGACACCAAGCTGCTGCGCCGCGCCTGGGAGGACGGGGGGGCAAAACAGAAGTGGATCATCAAACCCGTAGGTCACTAGTCTGTACCTGTAGTAGGGCTGGTGATTAACCCAAAAGTAATCGAAACCGAAATTCAGAACATCTAACCGGTGGAAATCCTGTTCAATCAAGCGCGATGTAAATAGGAGGCCGCGTGTTTTACAGGTGAGCCTATTTGTCCGGACCAGGACACTCGTGACACTCCCAGGCACATCAATAAACGAGCAGCATCTACTGAGATACGCTGCTGTTATTACTGAAACCGCCATTAGTATCAACCGCAACTCTACACTTCACGTCAATGGCTCGTAACACAGCAGCTCCTGTGGTGTCACATGAACATTTATCAGAGCAGAACAGACTCAATGTGAGAGACAACTTAATGAACTTAATATATAGCAAGGTGGGCTTTCTAAAAACCTACTGTTAATATACCTGCCCATCGTAGGTTTTGTACAGTTTTTCAAATAAATGGTCCCTTCTTCCTTGAGAACATAGCTGTCTAGTACTACAGGATAATACAGCAGGGTATGTCAACTTTTGCCTGTCAATATATTTTTCTTTAAGATAAGAATTATGACTAATAATTTAGCCCATTGCTAGCAACACTTAAATATCGTGCTTTTACAAAATAGTATGTTTTAGGAGAAAACATTCTTTGTTTAAGGCCATGCACTTCAGGCTATCCACAGCTGTGTGCTGGCAAAACACCCACTTGAGACACCAGAGACGTTTTGCGCCAATAGAAATGCATTACGATGCTCTATCTTGTTATTCCAGTATCTTTAGCTGAGCCTCTCTCTCTTTCTCCCTCCCTCCCTCTCCCCCCCCCACCCCCCCACCAGCCTGCCTCAGCTAGAGGATCGGGGATCCAGGTCATCCATAAATGGTGCCAGATGCCCCGTAGGAGACCTCTGCTGGTCCAGAAGTGAGTTGCAGCTGTGTGTAAATGGCATGTAGTGTTAATGGATGCAAACCACCCAGGTGTCATGGTAACGTGTACCGTCCTGGTGTAGGTAATGCTGCACAGGGATAACATCATTATAACCTGTGTGTGTGTGTGCGCTCCAGGTACCTCCATAAGCCCTACCTGATAGACGGGAGTAAGTTTGATCTTCGTGTTTATGTCTACGTGACCTCCTACGACCCCCTGAGGATCTACATCTTCTCTGACGGCCTTGTCCGCTTCGCCAGCTGCAAGTCAGTATGAGCAAGGCACAACGCTGTGTGTGTGTGTGTGTGGGCAGTGTATCCTTGTGCTTAAGGTGGCCGACCCCCCCCCCCCCCCCTGAAAGGTTGTGGTGCTTGACCTCACCAAGATGTGACCTGCTCACTAACCCCTACCTGCTGACACGTGTACCTGCAGGTATTCCTCCTCCATGAAGAGCCTGAGTAACAATTTCATGCACCTGACCAACTACAGCATCAACAAGAAGAATTCTCATTACCAAGACAACAGCGATCACAACGCCTGCTCCGGTCACAAGTGGTGAGAGAGTGTGGGGAGGGAGGGTCTTAATAGACGGCAAGCAGCAAAGGACACATTTAATCGTGCACTTAACAATTGAGGCCCTTAATAGTAAGTTACACGTGTGTGTATTTGGTGCCCATTTAAGTGTTAATGAAGGGAACAGTGATGTTATATAGTGGTAAACATCGACCTGGCTTATGTTTGTCATCAGAGGTGTGTTCAGGTCTGGTGAACGTTCGCGGCGAACACATTCGCTTTGTGTTAACACTCCAAAGTGTCTAAACTGTCACTTTTCGTCCAGCGTCATGTGTTTGCTAGAGCTACCTCCTCAGGCTGCTCATGTTCACAAACGTTTGCGGCAGACGGAAAACTGAATATGTTAGCAAACATTTGCTATGTTTGCCAATTCTGATTTGAGATGAGATTAGATTGTAGATTTTTTTAATTTTTTTTTTTTACTATGAAGCCCACAAGGTAAAACATCAAATAATATCTTGTTGTGTTTCCACTATAGTACAAGGTGAATGGAATGTTTATTTTTTATTATCATTTTGTGTAATTGGGTTGTACAAACTGCTTTTAAATAAGTGTGTGTGTGCACGCGCAGGGCTCTGAAAGCCTTGTGGCAGTACCTGAGTGAGAAGGGCGTCAACACGGATCTGATCTGGGAGGAAATTAAGGACATCGTCATCAAAACCATCATTGCGTAAGTCTCAACCCACTGTGTGTGTGTGGGGCTTGAACGGATCAAATGTGTCAATCAAATGGTAGGGCTGTTTGACATGCGTCTCATGGGTGCTTGCAGCTCGGAGCCCTTTGTGACCTCTCTGATGAAGCTGCACGTCCAGTCATCCTACAGCTGCCACGAGCTGTTTGGCTTCGACATCCTGCTGGACGACAAGCTGAAGCCCTGGGTGCTGGAGGTCAACATCTCCCCCAGGTACATGGACGCACACAGACCAAAGACACACATACAGACTGTAGAAACACAGACAGACAGATCTGTTGATATTCAAAGGCAGGTTCAGTCGTCCCCCAGAACGCTTGCTAACTTTGAGCTCAAATCAAAACAAACTCCCTAAGAAGCTCCGCCCCCACACATTGAAAGGCATTGCGAAGCCATGGGCATAGTTGTTGTTAGCGGAGCCAGGGCTGTGTAGAAGTATCAACACGCATATAACTGTAAGCTAGCAGAATGTGTATTATCTTAGTTATCTTCCAATATATGACTATACCTTTACCGTATAGGTGGTGCTACAGATTGTACAAGTTGTTTAAATTGCATTACACTAGGTTTACTGACTCAATGACCTGCACTGTGGAGCTCACTTTGTGAGTGATGGCTGGGTGCTGTATGTGATGAGCTCAGTGCCATCAAACCTACTTCTGCACATCTGTGGCGCTGGTTGGTGGTCTTGTCTTTCCTGACGTAAAGTCTGGCTGACTGCATCAAGATCTGCCTACATGACAGGAGAGCTATTTTGATTGACATGTAACCATGCGATTGACAGTGATCAAATCAAGTCAAGAAACTTACCAACACAACTCTGGCAGTTTGCGGGTATTGTATATTGTTAGATAAGTAGTCTAAGGTTAGTGCTTAAAGTCATGTAATGTACTAGCGTCACACCAGAATTACAGATACATTAATGAGTAACAGTGCTAGCACTCAATGAAAATAGACGTACTCACTTCTGGAAAGTCCGTCTGTAACTTGATCGGGTGTATATATCAGACGTTCAGCACAGAGTTGCTTATGTGACGTGGTGCTGGTGGAGGGAAGAGGCTGAGACACATTGGAACAACAAAACACTTCAGTACGCTGCTGTGTATTCAACACCACTGTTTGACTAGAGCTGGTTATTCTCATGCTGTGTGTCAGTCTGCACTCCAACACAGCGCTGGATGTCTCCATTAAGGGCCAGATGGTTCGTGATGTTCTCAACCTGGCTGGCTTCCTGGTGCCACAGAGAGACGAGGTGACGGGCAACACCTACAGCTCCTCCGGCAGGTAGGAGCAGCAAAGTGGCAAGAACACCAGTAGGAACGTGTGTGTTTCTTCTTCTGATGTGTGTGTGTGTGTGTGTGTGTGTGTGTGTGTGTGTGTGTTCTTCTGATGTGTGTGTGTGTGTGTGGCAGCAGGGACAAGAGAGCAGACCTTTCCTCTGATGAGAAGGTCAAACATGCCTTCTACCTCACCCAGCACTGCTCTGACCAGGTGTGTGTGTGTGTGCTCCAGTAGAACCAATAGTTGTGTGTGTGTGTGTGTGTGTGTGCGCTCCAGTAGAACCAATAGTTGTGTGTGTGTGTGTGTGCGCTCCAGTAGAACCAGTAGTAGCGTGTGTGTGTGTGTGTGCGTGCGTGTACAGGAGCCGTGCGGCCGTGGCGTGCTGGACGTGCTGACCCCGGGGGACGTGCGCGTGCTGGCGGAGAGCGAGGACGAGCTGAGCCGCCGGGGCGAGTTCCAGCGGGTGTTTCCCTCCCGGTCGTCATGGCAATACCTGCGGTTCTGGGAGACGCCGCGCTACCTGAACCTGCTGCTGGCCGCCTGGGAGCAAAGGCATGCCGGTTGCCGTAGCGACGGTACAGCCACCACCATGTGTCCAGTGTGGCTCTATGAATGTCTGCCACTAGGTGTCGCCTGAATGTGGTTTACGCCCCGTTTGTTCAAATGTGTACTTTTATTTGCCTCAGCCGACGCATTAGTGGTTAGATGGAGGATTAGACGCCGTCACACAGTGTCTGCCGCCAGCCTGTGGTGCTGCTGCACGGTGTACTCCACCACCGTGTTGAACACGAGCACACATCAGCGACACCTGACACACACGACCATGTGTTTCCCTTACAGGTATCAGCCTGCTGAGGTCTCTCTGTGAGAAGGCCGTGCATCTCGGTACCAGCGACCCAGCCCACATGGTGAACGCACACACGCACGCACACACATTCCCTGTAGGGACAGTTACTGATTGGTTGTCTACACACAGTGTTTAACGTGTGTGTGTGTGTGTGTGTATAGTGGTCCAAGTGCGACTATATTTCCAGGTTTGATCCTCAGAGACAAGACCTCATCAGGACCTCCAGGTAGACACACACACACACACACACACACAGAAACCAACGTCAGCCAAGTTTTCAGCCAGTCTGGTGCATTCTGCTGTCTAGGCCTTACGAGGACCAGAAAGAGGACAGCGTGGACCAGCTGAGCTCCATCACCTGCAGAATGCCTTGCATCAGTCTGCCTGCATCTGCCAGCCTGACCTCCACCAGCTCCTCCACCAGCTCCACCCCCAGCCCTGCTCCTGGGCCCGCCTGACCTCCAATAGCTCCACCCCCAGCCCTGCTCCTGGGCCCGCCTGCAGTCTGGCTGCCCGGGACCTCCCTTAGGTGTGGATCTGGATGTGCTGCTCCCCAACCTGGATCGAACCACCCTGGGCCTCTGGCCCACAGCCTCATCCCAGGATTAGTGTTAGATCTAACCCCAGACAGACAGTCTTAGGCCCGTACCTACCCCCAGACGGACAGTCTTAGGCCCGTACCTACCCCCAGACGGACAGTCTTAGGCCCGTACCTACCCCCAGACGGACCGTCTTAGGACCGTACCTAACCCCAGACGGACCGTCTTAGGCCCGTACCTACTCCCAGACGGACCGTCTTAGGCCCGTACCTACCCCCAGACGGACCGTCTTAGGACCGTACCTAACCCCAGACGGACAGTCTTAGGCCCGTACCTAACCCAAATGTCATATTACCACAGTAGGATTGTGGCTCTCCGGTAGACTTTTTTGACTTCATGCAGAGTGAAGCAGGAGTGTGTGAGAACATGTGTACCACCATCATCATTATTCTCCTCTCCCTCATCATTGTAATCCATTGCGTTATTCTCCGTTACCATGGCACACAGTGTCCTATAGGAGCAGCACAGCCAATCATGTGACAGCTGCCCAGCTGTAGGCGGGGCTGGGGCTTCCCCAGGAAGCCCATCATCGATATACACATCACAGAAGATGGTTTCCATTGGACACTCTAAACAGCTCTCTCTCCTCACACATTGGCACACATCGAACCTCGTGTAGCAGAACCAACTTTAAATTAATGTGTGAAAGGGTTAAAAAAAACTACTAACGTGTTAACTATTCTAACGATCTTAATTTAGTTTAGCGAGTGTGCGAGCCAGGCTGCCATCCACTTTGGGCTGGGAGCCCCTGCCTTAACCCTCTGCCTTCTAGCCCTGGTTCCACCTCCACAGCCAGCAGGGCCACCTGCAGCCTCACCTGCCTGTAGATGGCTCAGGAGCCAGCATGTCTGTAGCTCATGTCTGAGGTGACGGCAGCCATGTTTACTACGTTGAGCTGCTCAGACTGCCACTCTGAGACTTGGTGCCACTTCCTGTTTTGAGCAGGAGACGGGTTGTTAGAATTTGTGTGAAATGCTGCGAAGGGTAAAGCATAACGAGTTTTCTCCTCTGAACCACGCTGACCTTTAACCTCACGGCTCCGGTGAGGTTACAACTGTCTTGAAGTGTTCCGTGGCTATGGCCAGTGTTAACCTAGTTTAATTCCTGTTATGGTTACCGGCTGTGTTTCCATGGATACAGCCAGCATTGGTTTGGCTGGCTAAATTTGCAAACGGTGTTTTTTATAACCTGTTTTATTTTCTTTATCCAATATTAATTATTTGTTTTCAGATAAGTTGCTAATAACTGTTAAGGTTTTGCTATGTTTATGTTAACCATTTTCCTATGTCCTCCATGTTGAAGGACTATGGGGGAAAACTGCTGAAGTTACAGTAAAATAAAACAAGTGATTTTTCAATTACTAAACCTTATGTATCAAACATTTTTTGTTTCCCCCACTCCCCTAATTCTGCCATGTAATGTGTTAATGCATAACCACTACATTAACTGCATAATCAGTAAGTATGTATTTACACAAAAGAAAATTTACCTTGCAATTACCTGCAGTACAATACTGTTATACCAGAGACACTATAACGTCAACATGATGGTCTCACTCAAGTGATTAGTGAGGTACTGTATGTATTTAAACTCACAGAAACAGTGGTCGGTAGCCAAGGACACACCCGCTGTTACCAGTTTAGCTCCTGGCTATTAAACTGGGCCGACCCCCAACACACACTCACACTGAAATGTCACACCTCTGGCATCATGTCTCGCTGCTCCCCACACACACTTCCTACACCTGTTGCTCCCCCCCCCCCTCCATATTTAGCAGGCAGTCTCGCTCCAGTTTTTACCAGGCAGACTCTACTTCTCTCCTCTCTCCTTATTTCACGCTTGTCTTCTCTCTGCCTTCTCTATACACCTCCTGGCACCTCCTCCTCCTGTGACTCCTCGTGGTGTGGCTGTCAGACCTGCGGCGACATGCTCCGGAGGTCATGGGTCTGATGCTGGCACTCCCGACCAACCATGGAGCTTGTTGTCCAGGTGAGACGGCCAGGCCAGCTAGGCAGGAGTGGATATGGACCCTTTCCTTGTTGTCCTGCTAGCATGCTAGAAACATGCTCATGTTTGTCCTGCTAGCATGCTAGAAACGTGCATATTTGTCCTGCAACCATGCTAGAAACATGAGCATGTTTGTAGCATGCTAGAAACATGCTCCTGTTTGTTGTGCTAGCATGCTAGAAGCATGAGCATGTTTGTCATGCTAGCATGCTAGAAACATGCTCATGTTTGTCCTGCTAGCATGCTAGAAACATGCACATGTTTGTCCTGCTAGCATGCTAGAAGCATGAGCATGTTTGTCCTGCTAGCATGCTAGAAACATGAGCATGTTTGTCATGCTAGCATGCTATAAACATGCTCATGTTTGTCCTGCTAGCATGCTAGAAACGTGCATATTTGTCCTGCGAGCATGCTATAAACATGCGCATGTTTGTCATGCTAGCATGCTAGAAACATGCTCATGTTTGTCCTGCTAGCATGCTAGAAACATGAGCATGTTTGTCATGCTAGCATGCTAGAAACATGCTCATGTTTGTCCTGCTAGCATGCTAGAAACATGTGCATATTTGTCCTGTGAGCATGCTAAAAACATCCTCATGTTTGTCCTGCTAGCATGCTAGAAACATGTGCATATTTGTCCTGCTAGCATGCTAGAAACATGCTCATGTTTGTCCTGCTAGCATGCTAGTAGGTTGTAAAGCCCTTTGAGACTGCAATGTGATTAAGGGCTATATAAATAAAATTGACTTGACTCATGTTTGTCCTGCTAGCATGCTAGAAACATGCATATTTGTCCTGCGAGCATGCTAGAAACATGCTAGCAAGCTAAAAACATGCTCATGTTTGTCATGCTAGCTAACCTGGTTAGTGCAGGAGCTGTAGACTTTCTTACGGTGTTACATTTCAACTGGGTCGCTGCATGTGTTGCTCTGCTGCTGGGCAGGCCCTTGGAAGGAAACACTAGCGTGCAGGAAGTGAGTTGCTATGGGAACACACCAGATGACTTCAGAGCTTCCCTTAAGTTATTTTCCCCACAAAAAGATCAGCTGTTGTTGACGTAACCAGGACAATAACTTTGTTGTCATGACCAGGACAATGCTTCTGTTGATGTAACCATAACTGTGCTGACGTAACCAGGACAATAACTTTGTTGTCATAACCAGGACAATAGCTGTGTTAGCGTGTACCTTTGACGAGCCATGAATCGTTCACCTGTACCCGTACTGATGCGTTCTGTCACAGCTGGTCCGTCAAGGGGGAAAGAACATGCTACTGCTGCTGGTGCTGATCAGTTTTGTTTCAGTATGCTATCTGGCCACTAGGGGCAGAGCTGTGTACAGGGGCATGCAACCATATCAGGGACTAAATGTGCTCTTCCTCTGCTCTCATAGGAGGAAGAGGAGGGTCTCACGATGAACACACCTCCAGATGAAGGTAGGGGTGTGCTTGGTGTGTTTTACATTGAAGTATGCTAAGCAGCCAGTAGTAGTGTGTGTGTGTGTGTGTGTGTGCGTGCACAGACACGTGCGTCTACATGGACTTCATGAGGAGTCACAGCTGTTATGATGCCATGCCAACCTCCTCCAAGCTGGTCATCTTTGACACCACGCTGCAGGTGCACACTCATGCACACACACTTGCACACATGCGCACGCACACACGCACAGACATGCACACACGTGCACGCACGCACGCACACACACAAACGCAAATGCACATGCACACGGCCACACACACGTGCACACATTATCATTGCTACAGTTTGATCATTTATAGTGAACTGTGTGTGTGTGTGCAGGTGAAGAAAGCATTCTTTGCCCTAGTAGCCAATGGCGTGAGAGCAGCTCCTCTCTGGGACAATAAGCTGCAGTGTTTTGTAGGTGAGCTGTCTCACTCTCTGTCTTCCTGTCTGTCTCTCTGTTTCACCCCTTGCTGTCTCACTCTGTCCGTAGGTAGCTGACCCTGGTAATCCCTGCCTGTAGCAATAAACACACACACACTACCTGATCCCTGTTTTGTGTGTGTGTGCGTACGGACGTATGTGTGCGCGCGTGCATGTGTGTACGTGTGTGTGTGTGTGCGTGCAGGCATGCTGACTATCACAGACTTCATCAACATCCTTCATCGATACTACAAGTCTCCCCTGGTAAGAACCAGTCTATTGTCCATACATGAGTCTCCACAGACAAACTCCTTCCACTCAGATCAAATAATAATAATAATATTATTTATATTAATTAATTAATATAG
Organism: Forbesichthys papilliferus; assembly: GCA_025399855.1. Lineage (NCBI taxonomy): Eukaryota > Metazoa > Chordata > Actinopteri > Percopsiformes > Amblyopsidae > Forbesichthys > Forbesichthys papilliferus. The sequence continues at coordinate 17,817 of JAODOY010003537.1, forward strand.
CAGCTGTTTTATCTGCAGGTTCAAATCTATGAACTAGAGGAGCAGAAGATTGAGACATGGAGAGGTCAGTAAAACATGCTGAATGATATTTAATATATTCCAGCCTGGATCTGCTGGATCATAATTTGAAATGAACATTCTTAGACATGATTACTGTATATTTTAAAATAATGCATAATTAGACTCTCTCTCTCTCTCTCTCTCTCTATATATATATATATATATATATATATATATAAATAAAATAACACTGTCTGTGTGTCGGAGGTAGAGATCTATCTGCAGTACTCTGTCAACACTCTGATCAGCATCGCCCCTGACTCCAGGTAAGACAATAGGAGTTCATCATCTCAACCATCTTCTTCTACTGCAAATATCAATGCTGCTGATACTGATCAGGTTACTATGGCGATGTGAATGTGTGCAGTCTGTTTGAAGCGATCTACTCCCTGTTGAAGAACAAGATCCATCGGCTGCCAGTGATTGACCCAGAGACGGGCGATGTGCTCCACATCCTAACACACAAACGCATCCTCAAGTTCCTCCACATCTTTGTAAGAGCTGCCTGCCTGTCTGTCTCCTCATCTATGTAAGAGCTGTCTGTCTGTCTGTGTGCCTGCCTGCCTGCCTGTCTGTCTGTCTCCTCATCTATGTAAGAGCTGTCTGCCTGTCTATCTGTCTGTCTGTCTGCCTCTCGTCTTTGTAGGGTCTGTCTGTCTGCCTGCCTGCCTGCCTGCCTCCTCATCTATGTAAGAGCTGCCTGTCTGTCTGTCTGTCTGTCTGTCTGTCTGTCTGCCTCCTCATCTATGTAAGAGCTGTCTGTCTGTCTGTCTGCCTCCTCATCTATGTAAGAGCTGCCTGTCTGTCTGTCTGTCTGCCTCCTCATCTATGTAAGAGCTGCCTGTCTGTCTGTCTGTCTGTCTGTCTGTCTGCCTCCTCTCGTCTTTGTAGGAGCTGCCAGTCTGCTTGTCTCCTCCCTTCATTTTACTTCACTCCTCCACCCCCTCCCCTCCTCCTCTCCTCCTGGCAGGGCTCTATGATTCCTAAGCCCAGGTTTCTGCAGAAGAGGCTCAGTCAGGTGAACATCGGGACGTTCAGGGAGATCGCTATGGTCCACGAGTCTTCCACTGTCTACGAGGCCCTGTCCATCTTCGTAGAGAGGAGAGTGTCTGCTCTGCCCGTCATCAACCAGAAGGGTGCACGCACGCACACGTGCATACGCACGCACACGTGCAATACACTGCTACATTAGACACTGAAGCCTAGACTAATGATCTTACCTGTGTGTGTGCACGTGTGTGTGCACATGTGTGTGTGCGTGTGTGTGTGTGTGCGTGTGTGCGTGCATGCCTCTACAGGCAAGGTGGTCGCTCTCTACTCCAGATTTGATGTGATTGTAAGTGACTCTGTACATGGATATACTAACTTGAACATACTATATGATATACTAACCTGGATGGATGGATAATACTTCTACCTTGCTATTGACTCCGTCAGTGGCCCCTTGCTGGTAGTTAGCATAAACATCCCCCAACTCTCGGCTGTTGTCGCACACTGCAGCTGACTCTGTTCAAAATGAATGGTAGCTTGTCTCTTTGAAATCTCGCAGACTCAGCCTTTCCTTAGGTAAAGTCTGGGACACAGCGCTAGCTAACTGCATCAGTACCGGCCTACTTGACATACGAGGTATTTTGATTGACAACTCAATGACCAAGTCGGACGTTAAACTTACAATGGCTGTTTTACAGGTCTTGTAAATCTGTCAAATTAGTAGGCTACGGTTACTGATTATAATACATTGAACATTTTAAATGAGTAAATAAAGCACTGCACTATCGTTACGGAAACATACTTGTGAGTGACAATGCGAACAGCCAATCGATATCGACAGTATTACTTAACGAAAGTCGGAGAAAAAGCATGGAGCTTACAAGGGTCTTTGCATCAGACGTTCAGCACAGTGTTGCATAGTGCTGATGAACGGAAGAGGCTGAGACTAGTCTCTTTGTAGCTGTAGTGAGCGGACAGTGTGAAAGAGTGGTAACTGTTGCATTGTGGGTAGTAACACAGTATGTGGGGAACTCAACTGCACATGTAATGGCCGGTGGGCTGCCGCTTCAGACACAGCCCTGTTCCACCTCCTGACCCCGTGACCTCTGACCCCTGCTAGAACCTTGCGGCGCAGCAGAGCTACAACCACCTGGACATGACGGTGCACCAGGCTTTGGCCAGCAGGGGGTGCTGTATGGAGGGCGTGCTCAAGTGCTACCCCCACGAGACGCTGGAGACGGTCGTGGAGCGCATCGCCCAGGCCCAGGTACTGCCGTCTCTGTTGCCTGGGCAACTATTGCACGCTGTCTCTGTGGTGGGATGGGGGGGGTCGTGATTCTCCGTGCATTCATGTTATTATACATACTTTCTCTCTACCTGTGTGCGTGTCTCAGGTCCACAGGCTAGTTCTGGTAGACGATGAAGATGTGGTCAGGGGCATCGTCTCCCTCTCTGACCTTCTCCAGGCGCTGGTGCTGTCGCCTGCTGGCATCGACGCTCTCTGCTCCTGACTCTCCTCCACCTCCCTCCTCCCTCTCCCTCTGCTCCGCTACCACACCTCCTCCCGCTAAACCCCCTGGAGTCAACCAGCACCTCCTCCTGCACTGGTGGAGGAGACATTCACCTCAACTGAAGAGGGGAGCCTCCACAGCCTCTGCCAACTGTGTCAGGCCCCGCCCACTCAGGTGTGACCCCTCAGCAGCGTTAATAACTGGATGTGGCACCTTGGTGCTTAGTAGACCTTGACTGGTACCATTAAAGGTGGTGGTTTACACTTACAGTAAGGTAATTTAGCCTAGTTTGAGAGGTTATTAAGTGACCAGATAGTTTGAGAAGTTATTAAGTGGCCAGATAGTTTGAGAGGTTAAGTGACCAGATACAGGAGTTTGAGAGGTTATTAAGTGGCCAGATAGTTTGAGAGGTTAAGTGACCAGATACAGGAGATTGACAGGTGGCCAGCGAGGTTAATGGCTATAGAGGCTCTTCTTGGCTCCACACGGAATCTCTCCTCTTCTGGGCCATTGTATGAGAAGATGAAACTGTTGCACAGTTTCAATGTTGTCTAATCTGAACTGAAAGTGTGCCTTGTGACAATGGTCTTGTTTAATGTTTGATTCTGTCTATACAAGGTGTTTGCCTGTCTCTGTGTTTGTTTAGATCTCTAAATGTCTGTCTTCATATTGGCCTAGCAGACACGTTAAGCCTTTCAATTTGTCAGAGATCACTTTTTTAAACTATCTGTCCCGGAATAATTTGAAGCTTCCCTCTAGTCGTCAGGAGTTTAAGTTGTTTTAACCTCTAGAAGCTCTCATGAAGGTTTTCTTGTTCCAGATGTTTAGGAAAGGTCAGCTGGATGGTGCAGCAGGGGTGGAGACCTCTCCCTATAGAAGACTGGATGGGTCCTAGGCACTTAATCAAGGCAGTGAGACATTGCATCAATGAAGATATATCCCCTTCTGCTGTACACCAGTAGAAGACTGTGGGTTTACTGGGCATCCACCAGTAGAGCCTGTAGAAGACAGTGATTAGAGACATTTACTGCGTTATTTGAAATTCTGTCAAATGTTTAACATTATGTTAAATTATGAGTGAGTTGCTTGTTGATAAAACCTAAAAGATTTTTTTTTTGTTTTTTCCCAAAAATATGTTGCTGTGCACCTTTTAAAAATAGAGACACATTTTTGACAGGAACATTTCTCCTTTTGAATGAAATCATTGTAATTTTGTCAAACATGTTATTGTTTAATGCAACATCACCTGATGAATATCATTAATATTCAAAAATAGGTCACTGTCAACAGTCATGAGAATGTTTGACCGGACTGGTTATGTAAACAAAGAACAGAGGAGATTGGATGACAACACAGATGTCATCCTCTATTACTCTAATCCCATATGTTTACATAGACAATATGTTTGCTGCTACAGCATATCAATGCTTAAATTATGTATGTAGGACCTTTTAAATAAAGGTATGTTAAAAGCTTCTATACTGTATACCGAATGACTCCTTCAAAAGGTGGTCAGCGATTGTAAGCTAATACATTTTTTGTCAATTCCAGTGAATATTTGCGTATGGCCTGCTAGAGTTAAAATATCAACCAACTTTCTCCAGAATCTCTAACTCCGTCTTTAAGGTTTGAGCAGTATTAGCAGAGTGGTACAGTGTGTGTCTCAGTGGTAAAGCTAAGAGCTAGCTTGGGACATGCTAATGAGGTGAGCAAGATGCATATAACGTGACTGGCAGCTTGTTCTGGCCTGCTGTTTACCAGAGGCGTGTTCCATAAGGCCTCCTGTATCCTGTTCATGAGACTCTCCGCAGACAGGCATCGGTAAACAGCAGGATGGCTGCTCATTGACACAAGAATGGATGGGAACGTTATTGCCGTGACAACACGAGCTGGGCCTTTCAACTTCCTGCTTCCTCTTCACGTGTTTTTGTCAATGAAAGTAGACACCGATCATCCCACCCTTAACAACCCACTCTGACTCACATGGCCATCATTCCATGCTGCGTTCAGACCCACACCGTACGTCATCTAAAAGCAGCATAACTCCCTAGGAGCAGGGGGAAGGTGGGCCTGTGCCAGGCGTGGACCTCCAGACCCTTGACGCCTGTTACAAAGAGACCTCCCACAGCAGCAGACCTGCCCATAGGGGCTGTGTGTGGTCATGTGGGCCATAAAGCCATCTGCTCCCTGCCGAGGCTTCCACTGAACAAACAGTCCACCCTGCGGACACACACACACACACACACACTCTCTCTCTGGAACCCTGCAGCGAGGCACGGCAGAGACGGCCGGGGAATGAACCCACCACTGAGGTAGGCCAACCTGAGACTCCCAGGGACCTTATAGCAGTCTCTCCTGCCAGCGCTGGCACCAGGGCATCCTTTAAACATGGACAGGTTTGTTAAGCAGGTGTTTCTTCAGCGGGAAGGGAGGTTCTCCTGTTAAAACCACAAGCTAAGACAACAGGTAGTGTCTGTAGCAGAGCAAACAGTGTCAGGAGATGGGAGAGTTGTTTTCCCAGCTGAGCAGAGAGCAGGTGCAGTGTTCAGTGTCTGGCTGTGAAAGGGTCTGGCAGCTTGCTGAAGAAACGGGCAGAGAAGGACAATGGACCCTAATGACGCAAGGTAGCCTTGAGACAGACTGCTCTAGACAGACAGACAGCTCTAGACAAAAAGACAGACAGCGCTAATGGATGAAATATGCTGTCTGTGTTGTCTGTTTGCATTCTAGTTGTTTTATATTTCCTTGAATGTTATGTTCTTATGCTGACATAATGGTGTTGTCATAGTTTGGATGTTATACTATGATTCAGATGTTGGGTTATGTTAGATCTGTGGTTCTTAAAGATATTCAAATACGTATTTAATTATTATATTTACAATTGAGTTTTATTTAAATCCATATATTAATATATTAACATTACATATATATATATATATATATATATAACATTACAAATGTTATATATATATACATAACATTACAAATGTTGTTATTGCCTATATGTGTAAAGGTGGTTCTTTGTGACAGCTGACAATGACTCTTACAGTCTTAGGTTTACATATGGGCTGCATTTATATAACGCTTGTCCAACCTTCTGTCCACTCAGAGCGCTGTACAGTACAGCCACACATTCACACACACATTCATACACACACCGATGGTGGTGTCAGCCGTGCAAGGAGACACCTGTCCACCGGGGGCAGGTAGGGTTAGGTGTCTTTCTCAAGGACACCTCCACACTTGGAGAGGAGTTAACCAGCGACGTATGGATCACCTGTTGCCCTGCTCTACCCACTGTGCTACTGTTACACGTTACATACCTGGGTTTACATGCCAAGCTTTACATACCAAGCGTTACATACCTGGGATTACATGACAAGCTTTACATGCCTATGTTTTCATATCTGGGTTTACATGCTAAACTTTACATGCTGATATTTACATGCCTATGTTTACATATCTGGGTTTACATGCTAAACTTTACATGCTGATATTTACATGCCTATGTTTACATATCTGGGTTTACATGCTAAGCTTTACATGCCAATATTTACATGCCTATGTTTACATGCCAAGCTTTACATACCAAGCTTTACATGCCTATATTTACATACCTGGGTTTACATGCTAAGCTTTACATGCCTATATTTATATATCTGGGTTTACATACCAATATTTACATGCCTATGTTTACATGCCAAGCTTTACATGCTAAGCTTTACATGCCGATATTTACATGCCTATATTTACATGCTAAGCTTTACATGTTGATATTTACATGCCTATGTTTACATATATTGGGTTTACATGCTAAACTTTACATGCTGATATTTACATGCCTATGTTTACATATCTGGGTTTACATGCTAAGCTTTACATGCCAATATTTACATGCCTATGTTTACATGCCAAGCTTTACATACCAAGCTTTACATGCCTATATTTACATACCTGGGTTTACATGCTAAGCTTTACATGCCTATATTTATATATCTGGGTTTACATACCAATATTTACATGCCTATGTTTACATGCCAAGCTTTACATGCTAAGCTTTACATGCCGATATTTACATGCCTATATTTACATGCTAAGCTTTACATGTTGATATTTACATGCCTATGTTTACATATATTGGGTTTACATGCTAAGCTTTACATGCCGATATATACATGCCTATGTTTACATGCCAAGCTTTACATACCAAGCTTTACATGCCTGTATTTACATATCTGAGTTTACATACCTAGCTTTACATGCCTATGTTTACATGCCAAGCTTTACATGCTAAGCTTTACATGCCGATATTTACATGCCTATGTTTACATATCTGGGTTTACATGCTAAGCTTTACATGCCGATATTTACATGCCTATGTTTACATGCCAAGCTTTACATACCAAGCTTTACATGCCTATATTTACATATCTGGGTTTACATGCTAAGCTTTACATGCCGATATTTACATGCCTATGTTTACATGCCAAGCTTTACATACCAAGCTTTACATGCCTATATTTACATACCTGTGTTAACATACCAAGCTTTACATGCCTATATTTACATATCTGGGTTTACATGCTAGGCTTTACATGCCGATATTTACATACGTGGGTTCACATGCGTTTACATGGTCAGAGTCACGGGGGATGGATGGGAGCTTTGAGGTACTGTAAGTGTGTCTGGTGATGAACAGACATCTCTCTTCTTCTGTGGTGGGCAGGAAGGCCATAGGCATGTTTGGACTGAAGGGGAAGAAGAAGAAAAGGGATGCTGATCTGGTCCTGATGAACAAAGGAGCTCTGGGTAACACACACACACACACACACACACACACACGCAATGTGCTGCGAGGCTAAACTGTAGCATCTCTAAGAAAAGGGTGCATTATGTGCACGGTAGATGGCAAGGTAGAAGCCAGTGGTACATCTGAGTTAAGTGGGGTGCCAGTGAAGGAACCTGCGTCGCCCCCAGTCAAGAGGACCAGAACCGTGACCCAAAGCAGGAGGT
>JAODOY010003538.1:0-11470 GCA_025399855.1 Forbesichthys papilliferus
AACACTGGTTTGTATCATGTTACCCTGATAACACCTAATAATACCCAACACTGGTTTGTACAGTATTATGTTACACTGATAACACCTAATAATACCCAACACTGGTTTGTATCATGTTACCCTGATAACACCTAATAATACCCAACACTGGTTTGTACAGTATTATGTTACACTGATAACACCTAATAATACCCAACACTGGTTTGTATAATGTTACACGCTGACTCCACACTGTTCAACTGGCTTCACTCTTGTCTTCTTCAGGGCTCAGAAGGTTTTGGATGTCAGGTCAACAAGTGTCTGGAGAATGCTGAGTACCTGTACAGCCAACTCCAGAAAAGAGAAGACTTCGAACTGGTCCTCAAAAGCAAAGTAAGGCGGCTTTGTGTGTCTCTGATCTGCCACTTGTTGTACAGTACAGTAGGTGCCATGTTTGATGACCCTCGCAGGTTGGGTTATTTCCTCCCCCTTAACAAAGTAAGGCCTTTTATACAGCACGTTCGTTATCGGTCTGTTATTGTTGTTTTTTAAATAAGGTAGTTTGAGCAGTATCTTAGGATAGCTCTGTCATAGTCTCAAGACAACCCTATAAGTGTGAATCAGTAAGCCAACATTTTAAACAATTGTCAATATTTGTTCCATTAATGAAGCTACAGTACATTTAATTTTCAAATATTATAATCTTGTAAATACAGTGATTACCATATTTAAGTTACACATCTGTCTTTCGGCAATAAGAACCTTTTATTTTTCCTTTAGTTGAAAATTTTCTGAGCACGAAAATCATGGAAACTAATATATTTATAAAGAAACAAATATATGTATATAGAAATAAATAGCTCCATAGCTTTCAAACCAAAAAGGGGTCATTCCAGACACAAATCAAGGAGTATAACTTTAATTGTTTTACCGTCCTCGAGCAACATTGGCAGTGGACCTTCCTACCTAATATTACAAAGTGTGGTAACAATGCTGACTGTGCACTTCACTATTAAACCGTTGCCCCTTTCTCTCCTCCAGCCAGAGAACAGTAATGTGTGTTTCTGGTATGTTCCCCCGAGTCTGAAGAACGCACCGTCCGGCCTTGACAGGAACAGAAGGCTCCACCAGGTCAGTGATGGGCAAAATATTTTTATATTTTATATTTTGTTGCCTAAATCATGTCATGACATTTACTGTACATCCTCAGAACAGGTCAGGTATTATAATGGCCTATGTATAATACCTATAAAATGTTTATATAATAGGGATACCGATACAGCTACCAACACTTTGGGTATCGTCCGATACCAAGTACCGATCCGATTCCAGTGTTAAATTAAGTTTTAAATTAAGTTGCAAAGCAAATGACAGCCAATCTCTATTTTTGGACTTAGACATGGCTAGGTTAAGACATGGCTAGACATGACAGTAGAACTACTTGTGTCAATTAATTCAATTGGATTAGCCCTGTGAATCGGTCACCGATACCGATCCAGCTATTTAAGTCAGTATCGGACCGATTCACAATCTCATTATCGTATCAGTATCCCTATTATATAATATCTATATAATGGCCAATATTTAGTTTCATTTGTTGTATTTTTTTTAAAATGACCATGGGCCATTATTTTAGGAAAGTGACGATATGGATATGGACGATATGTTTGGTCGTTTCCTGCCAAAACAGGAAATCAGTACAATAAATCAAACACCTGGCCGTGCAGGTGCACTTGCTTCTTGCCCATATTGATTCTCACGGTCCAAAAATAAATCACTGAGGGTTGTTTTAACATTGTTTTAATGAACTCCCACACGTTCGATTAAGCATTCCCAGTACAAAGATCAGCATGGAAATAAACGCTATAAGCTTGTATTTGCTTTTCTTTTCTTTGCGTTCTCTGTCTGTCATGCAAAGTGCTTTTATCAGAGGGGTTTTCACGGTTGAGAGCAGGGACACACTTCTTTGAATTTAGTTTAAATGCTTTCATATAAACACATCTTTGTTGGCTTAGCTAAAACAACAAAGGTGCAACTATCTCCCGATGAATGCTGACAGTTGTACGCCTGCAGTTGCATGTAAACACAACAGCATACTGCCAAGACTCACAGAGGTATATCTCCTCAGGTGGCTCCTGCGATCAAAGCCAGGATGATGGAGAAGGGGACGGCCATGATTGGCTACCAGCCTTTGGGATCAAAGGTCAATTTCTTCCGGTGTGTGTTTTCGAACCCTGCCACAAAGCAGGAGGACATCGACTTCCTGTTGGAGGAGATTGCCCGCCTCGGCAACGACTTGTGATTTCCTGGACAACGAAATTGTGACTTAAAAAAGGATATTTGGAAAGTTCTCGTCCTGTTCACATCTCTCACATGTTGTTCATTTATAAATACAGTGACCAGACACTGTTCAGCTTCAAAAGCATTTAAAGTAATACAAGGTATAGCTAGAATATACAAACAATAATATAATGCATTATAGCAAAACAAACTAAGACATGGGAAGGTAATATGCTCTAGAATAGATAATTATCCTGCTTTAATGATCGATAGGAATAATTTTGACAACTTATCTGATGAGTCAGCGTAATTATTCAGAATTCGTATACATATTTTTTCATGTTCACATTTTCCTAGGTACTGTCTGTTATTTAATATGTTTATGCTAACAGTAGCTTGGAAGGAGGGCTTTGGTAGCACTTAGCTGTAAGACTTGTTTGTAGCATCCTCTAGTGGGCATAATTTAATATTACAACATGCGTAATATAAAATGTTATGGACACATTTGACATGAATTATAATGCTTACTTAGATTTGTCAACACTGGCAAAACTGCAGTTTATCCGATATTAGGATATATTATTGTGTATAATGGCTATATACTGGTATTATTGCAATGTGAACTAAATGTCTACAGTTGTGGTTAAAAGAAAACAACATTACTTGGCAATACCTGCCATTATATTTAAAACTGTTAAAGTCAAGGCAACAGGCCTTTATGACAGCAGTAATTGAGCTGTAAATTAAATATATTCAAATATTGTTTGGCGACAGGTCGCAAGCTTGAAGAGCCATGGTTGTGCCAGACACTTCCAGACATGTTATAATTCGTTAAGGGGGTTGTAGGTTTCATGTTCAAAATTGTAATGTACTAAATGAATACTATTCTATATTAAATAAAAATCTATGGGATCAGGTTTCCTTGTGCCTGCACCCATTAACACACCCGCGCTCGAAAATAATAACAATTTGTTTTATTGTCATTCTCTGTGATCTATCTACCGTTTTAACCCAATTGAGATCTGAGGCCTAATCCACATTTCCCAAATAAGACCGTTTTTTTTTTGGTTAGACTGACTTATTCTCCACTGATTTGATTCCATAAAGCAAACTCAACATAGTCTAAACTCAGTAACTATGACAACTTATGCTGGGAAACTTACCTGGTCAGGAGCAGGCTAATTGTCAGGCTAAGAGTTCAATGCAACACAGTCAGCATTGTTATCACACTTTTATATACTGGGAAGGGAGGAACACTGTCGAAGTTGCTCGAGGACTGTAAAACAATTAGAGGTACAACTATTAGTTACACTACTCGTTTTGTGTCTGGTACGACCTGATTTTGGTTGGAAAGCCATGGTTTTCTAACTGAATTCTAGCATGCTATTATATTTTACTTTATCAGCATCTCAGTTAAATAATTATAGAAAATCAATTTAGCAACAACCCTTCCCAAAACATTAATTGTTACATAACTTAAGACCGCCAGTCGGTTGAGCAGGTTGCACTCTCTCCATCAAGATATCACAATTATAGTGGGGGATATTCTAATATTATTCATTCACATTCCATGAGGGCTACCATTTGCAAATGTGGTTCTTAAATTTCTATTGATAAAATAAAAGAATAATGTAGTAATGTAATCTCACTGGCTGTTGGCTTTCCTCTAAAGGTCACTCATGAGAAATGTTCAATTGTAAAAAGTGTGCAACATTTTGCTACGATTGGCTGAACATGTCCCCTCGAAACAGTTTGTAACGGGCTTCCAGGTACGTTTTCTCTCATTTGGTGGTCATGGTGGGCGTGTCAGAGACGTTGGCAAATCAAAAGCAAAGTGTTAATAAACCCCGCCTTATTCAAAAGGCAGGGCACACAATGAAGCAACCAAAGTCCTTGCAACTGTGCATAACACAACAACACACCGTTTACATGTAAAGGTCATCTACACAATATTAGAAACAGTACAGCCACAGACCACTATTGTCTATGTAAATATACAGGTAGAGTGGTACACTGCCTTCCCTACTAGGTTACTTAGCTAGCTTTAATGGTAGTGCTGTTTTACACTTCTGTGTTGTAATCTTAGCTCATCTGTTCTTTCAAAGCCTGTCCTGTGTGTGTGTGTGTTTGTGTGGCCCACAAATAATTTGTTTTGGTCTGATGGTGGTGGTCAAGAGTGACATCTAGTGGCAGAAACGTTTTCCTACGTTTCATCAGAGCTGAGCGGCCCTGGTTGAAGCTAGCCACAGAGCTAGCCACAGAGCTAGCCACAGCGCACCATGGTGAAGGCCCTGGAGGAACAGCTGACGCCGTGTGTGATGGCGTATGTCACGAGGAGAACACCGAGGCTGAAGACGACCACCGCACACACCCTGGTCCACACCTTCCTGTACCTGTACTCCCCCTCCTCCTCAACCCCCCCACACCCTCCCACCTCTTCCCCCGAGCTCCCAGGAGCCGCCCTCCACATCCGGGCCGTCGGCAGCGCAGAGAGATGCTGCGGTGGCAGCAGAAGCCCATCTTTGGCGGCAGCGACGACTGCTCTATGACCTCCAGGCAGGTAGGGGGCAGCGCTGCCTGCCAGCAGCCTGACAAACACAGGTGACATAGGCAGCGGGAAGGCGTCCGGCAGCTGGCTGACGGAGGCGTCGGGCAGCAGCGGGGTGAGGCAGCGGCACCAAGGGCAGCGAACAGCCCTCCGGACGGCGGCCAGCGACTCGGGGCCGGAGCCACCTGGCAAGTCGCGCCTGTGGTTGCCTGAGGCAACGGCGCACGGAGGCCTCGCCGCCGGAGCTCCATCTGCACCCGCGTCGCCGTGGCAACGTGGCACCTCCAGGACCATGTGTGCCAGGCACGCGGAGCAGCAAGTGTGCGCGCAGGACAGTCGTTTGGCCGGCCGCGCCGCGCCGTAGACGCTCAGGCAGATGGGACACTCCAGCCGGGAGGTCCCTGGTTCCAGCTCTGCAGTCAGCCGTCCTGTGAACATCTTTGGGCAAGGCACCAGTAACCTAACCTGACATGCCAAATGGATTGTTAGTCACACGTACATCTGGGAAGGCGTCCATTGAAACTGTCTGTAAAGCCCGCGATATACTTGCTTTTCGGTACGGGTACGCAAGATGGCTACCATGCATATCGGGCGTGTATCCTACGTTCCATGATGCATTACAGCACATGAACGTGGGGGGCAGGATCAGGATCGAACAGGCAGATCAACAGCAGTTTCTAAACAAAGAACAATGGCAACAAGTTTCAAAGAAAAGTTCGTAGAGCTTGTTTGTAATTACCTAACATAATTATGACGTCTCCATGCTGCTCCACATTTTCACGTTTGTTGTTGGAAATTCAAAAGTAATCAAGGAAAATTTTCTGATTTCGGCCAGGGATGATTCGGCCCTGATCTGTCCCCTACTGGATATATTTGAAATCCCCCAAGCACACGCAGGGTATGCAGGCCAGTATGTGAACAATGTATTTTGCGACACAGCCTCTTGTGCGTCTACGTGTGCGCGCTGCACAAAAGCAAGTATATCGGGGCAATTTAAGGGCAGGCACTTTTTTAAAATACCTGGCAGTTGATTAGATGAACCTTCAAGTCATTTTCGCTGTTGGCCCACCTAAACCACGCCCGTATATCAATCAACACGACACTGATTGGTAAGTTTAGTTTCTACTCGGACACATTCGAATGATTTCTAGGCTTTCCAGGCTGATTCTCAGGCGATGTTAAACTGAAGCTCACGGGATAGTCTCGAGAGCTTCCACTATCCCTCCCTGTTCCCTAATACTGTAACTGCACTAACTGTAAGGGCCGATTCATAGTCTTCGGAAGCTTTGCAGAGCAGACGCAGCTAACTACGCATGGAAGGTTTGACGCGTACTTGCGAAGAAAAATGTGTTGTCCTCATTTTTGTAATGTAGTGTTGCAGTGAGGGGGCGCAATTGTCTCTTGAGATATAGAGATAGCTAACTATGAACATATGTGTACAATTGTTCACAATACGAGTGCTGGTTTATGTAAGTATATATCTGCTGCAATACAGTAGATAGGCCTAATGATATTTATTGCCTCCAAAATAGAGCATAGGAAAGCAATAAAATATAAAGTGGTAGCAGATTAGTGACCTGTTTGTGCGGGCCTAGAATAATTGAGTAAATGCAGAGAAAATGCAGTTATGTGGGCATATATGCCTATGTAACATTCAGTATCATTATTTATTATTGTGCCTCTGGAATTTTAGCAGTAATCAGTCCTTTTTTTACCTAACAAGCTAAACAGAGACTCTGCTACCCCCTGCTGGATGAAAATGTATCGCACCTGGAAAGGATCACCGCCCCACTGACACGCCAGGATGACCCGAAGATGACTCCATCTGTTTAATTTGCAGTGATGTAATCCACTTAGTTCTCAGTCAGCAGTATCTCTTTAGATCTACCGGTGGTGAGAGGTTTGTGTTGTTACTATCCATACCGGGCTCCAGTGACTCTGCAATAGATAGCATCCACTAATCCAAAGTTTATTATCTTTCATACAAACGGGGGAGCTAGACTACAGTAGTATATTTTCCAATCTAAGACTACATTGTGAGAACAATCGAAAAATCTATGGAGAACAAAGTGTAATGATGTGTATCTTCTTGTTGTGCTTTTTAAATTAGGAGGTGTCGCTGCTGGTGTCCTGCCTAAAAGTGACTTGCTGATAAAAAGTGATCACGGTATGAAAAGGTGCATTTTATTGTTATATTCCCACATTTTTTGCTGGTAAAAATGAATGGATTCATTATAATCTAGGCCACAGAGCAGATGAAAAACTATAAATTAAGGATAATATTACAAATATATAGGCGGCAATATATATGTATATTGTCTATAAGTTATGTATCATGTGTACAATGTGTGTTTGCTATGTCAAATATCCTTGTTTAGCGTAGATATTTCGAAAATATAGGCTACTGTTAGTCTAACTAACATGGTATATTTATATATTTAAATACGTTTAGATACAAAAAATTAATGTTTTTTTTAATATCCTTATAGTCCTATATCCTGTTTTGTGCCATAGATTATAATTAATCCATATTTTTACCAGCTAAAATAGTTGTGATATAACTATAAAATGCACTTTTACATACCTGATCACTTTTATCAGCAAGTCACTTTTGGGCACGACACCGGCGCATGCGCTCTCTTCGGGTGCTCTTTATTCTAAGCATTAAGTTACCACACAAGCCAACAAGTTTTTTTGTAACGCCTCTTTGAAATTCCAGTAATGAATCTATTATTTTCCCTTAAAAAAATATTTCACTGAATTCTTATTTAGCATACGCTTTTTTTAAATGTAAAAGTGCATTTTTGCATATAGATTAACGGCATATAATGTTACGCAAATCAGTTTTCCAGGCACAATAGGCTACGTCACAGATTCACGTGTAGTTTTATTTTATTACTACTACCACCCAGAAATTCTTACTTGATCTAAAACACGCGTGACTAGGATAGATCTTGACCCTCACTGAAACGTCTATTGAACGAATAAATACAACAATTGTACAAGCCTATGCATGCGGCTTACCTTAACTCCACAGATGCAACTGCAAATTACGTGTATGGCGCAGATCTATAACCGGGTGTTCAGGTTGCTCCAACAGAGTGTCGACAACACAATAAATAGTTAATCTTACAAGTCGAATGATTTGTCATCAGAATTACGCAGTGAAGTGTACTGGTGCCCCCGCCCGGCGGCATACCTACAAACCTGTAGCCTATAGGCTACCTAATCTAACATAGGCCGAGTTTAAAGATGACAGTCCAAGTGAGATAGTCAGGATGTTTTTCCAAAATTGTCTGTTGCCCACAATTTGTTTTGTGACAGGCCTACAATAAATGCCGAGGAGTAGGCTACCTTTATCAGTAGACAATAGTAGATAATTAACCCAATTTGTCTCACTAGAATGTAATCGGCCTCATTTGAACTGCAACAGTTTGATTGCAGTAGCCATGTTTATTTAACAGCCTAAAGGATGAACTGTGAAATTACTATACAATTTACTTGTTAACCCCAAATAAATCGAATACATTTTAGTTTCTTAATTTGCCCTATACCGGGCCAAAGCAAATGCGACGTGGGTCACACATTCAAGATTACACATGCGCCAACAAGCGTGCGAGGCTGGAAGGAGGTTTGACCATATTTACTGTTTTATCCAGACAAAATCATTTGTGGCACCACATCGGCTGTGGAGCCTGAACATAACGCTTTTGTCTACAATTACTAGTGTGAACGATTAGGTCATGTCACATTCTCACCCATTACATACTATGCAGGACCAGGACTGCCATAATAAAAAAATAAAAAATAAATAAAAGTATAAATAAATAACGAAAAGTATAAATAATTAAATCAATATAAAAATAATTGAAACAATTACATTTTTGTATTAAAAAAAGTCTGTTTCTGTATTTTTACATGTATTTATTTATTTATTTATTTGTGCATTTCTACATTTTATTTATTTTTACATATATTTATTTATTCTTAAATGTATTTATTTATACATTATTTATTTATTTCTGTATTTCTACATGTATGTATGTATGTATTTATTTAATTATTTCCGTATTTAGACATTTACTTGTTTTATTTATTTCCCCATGGACACAAATGTTAAGAAGGTAGGCGGTCCTACCTCAGGCCACAGCCGATTGGTTATAGGGGTGTGTTTGGACCTACTGCTACCGCCCCTAGCCTAGGTTATAGGTCGAAGAAGAAGCTATTGTCCTCTCACGAAACTAATTCAAATGGCTATTGCCAGAGAGAAGGCATCGACATATTGCCGTGTCGGCTGCATAGGTCGGGTGGCATGGGGCCGCCTCGATCACTACTCCACGCGACCAGGAATTTATGTCTAGCATGTTCCCCAAAACGAAATGTGGCACACAAAAACGTGTAGTAGGTCACGTGGTAAAGGCAGTTTTGTTTGGTATTCAGACGTTCGGATGTAAGGGAGCGTCCACAAAGTACATAATCAACGTATTTAAGACTATCACCTATCAGCCTAAAACAGATGTTTAATTGTTCAGAAAGAAATGGAACTGTGCTGCTTTTTATAGATAGTTATTTTGAAAATAGAGCACAGAACCAATATTGGTGAGTTACATTTTTTAATATTTTCTATTTTCAATAGCCTTTTTTTTCTGAATGTGTCAGAAAGTTAAAACAAACGTTATTTAGCTCAGAGAGATGCCCTACACAAAACACAGACCATAATTTGAAATAAAGTTTTGACATTTTTTAGAAAATTTAAATTCCAATAGCTTTTTTTCTGAATGTTAGAAAGTTTTAAAATATTTTAAATTGCTCAGTGAGATGCCCTACACAAAACACAGTCCATGGTTATTTGAAATAAAAATTTTAATTTTTTAAAGAAAATTTTAAATTTCAATAGCTCTTTTTCTGTATGTGTTAGAAAGTTCAAAGAAACGTTATTTAGCTCAGTGAGATTCCCTACACAAAACACAGTCCTTGATTATTTGAAATTAAGTTTTCCAGTTTTTTATAACATTTCAACACAAAACAGTCCATGATTTGAAATAAAGTTAAATAATTGTGTAAACATTTTAAATTTCAATAGCTTTTTTTAAAAAATAACTTAGAAAATATCAAAACTTTATTTAAAAAAAAAATCAGGGACTGTATTTTGTGTAGGGCATCTCAGTGAGTAATTTAAACTATTAAAATTTGACACATTCAGAAAAAAAGCTATTGAAATTTTCTAAAAAAAGCAAAACTTAATTTCAAATAATCATGGACTGTGTTTTGTGTAGGGCATCTCACTGAGCTAAATAACATGTTTGAACTTTGACATTCAGAAAAAAAGCTATTGAAATTTGAAACAGGGCAAAATTGTCCAGTTCAACTGTTTATTAAACAGTAAGATGTGTTCTCTGCCCTCACTGTTTTTTCTATCACATAAACTCAGTCTTGTCTTTATTCCCCCTCAATCCCCTGCATCAAGGGCATCAGAGCAGCGATACGTCTACGCTACGGCATCACCGACCATCATACTGAAGTGCTTCTATGGGCTACACATGTAGCCTAGGTCCGTTAATGTGATGTCCTCACGTACTGATTCTTAGTAGTTGTATCAGACTTAAGCTTGAGCTGCAGATTCAGAAATGCTTGTGAAAATGTACCTTCTGTGGACGCTACCGCACTACTTGATCAATTAAAGAGCGTCGCTACTGAAAAGCTATTCGATTCAGAAAAAAAAGCGGCGCCACGGCCGCGCTGCTACTACTAAACATAGTTAAACTAGTAGCGGCGCTGACATAGGTTTAAAGCTTCTTCGTTTTAGGTACCCTAGGCTAGGGGTGGTGCAGTAGCTGCAAACACACCCCATAACCAATCCGGCTGTGGCCTGAGGTTGGACCGCCTACCTTTACGGCCACAGAAGTAAATAAAACAAAGAAAGGTGTTAATACATAAAATGTATAAATACATTTAATAAATGTAAAAATAATTAAATGTAGAAATGCACTAATAACATGTAGAAATGCTAATACAAAAATGTAATTAATTTTATTATGGCAGTCCTGGTCCCCCCATACATTAGGTCATGTATATCACTCAGCATAGCCATGCAGGTTTGGAGTGCATCTTGACCAGTTACTGTACCAGCTAAAGACAGGACATTTTAACTTTCATGTTTACCTCTTACTCACTCACCCAAAGAGATTTGATTAATACTTTAAAATCAAGGCTGTTTGCATAAGGACAAGTAAACGATGCGGTCATCTTATAACCCTTCATTAAGGTAAATCATAGGAGACATGCCCCTAAGACTCAACTTTCTAACTCAAGCTTCTGGCCTGTCATGTCAGAAATGGTCCCCTTTAAAGTTGGTAACACAACTTTAAGTGTTCAGCCATGCTGTAAAGAAACAGTCCAAGAGTCAATTATACAGTTAAAATAATGTATTTATTCACAGCGATATAGCAGCCACAGCAATGTTGTCAGCGCTAGTCAGGGTGGAGTCACTCTGCATAGTGTCGCTAGCCAGGGTGGCGTTGATGTCGCTAGCCAGGGTGGCGTTGATGTCGCTAGCCAGGGCGGCGTTGCTCTGCACAGTGTCGCTAGCCAGGGTGGCGTTTATGTCGCTAGCCAGGGTGTCGTTGCTGTACATAATGCCGCTAGCCAGGGTGGCGTTGCTGT
>JAODOY010003539.1:0-11469 GCA_025399855.1 Forbesichthys papilliferus
GTGTTGGAGCAGGGAGACATCTAAAACATGCAGGGCTGCGGCTCTCCAGGACCAGGGTTCCCTACCCCTGGTTTAAAAAATGACAAGCCGACTCCAAATTACAGTGTTGTATAGATAAACTTGATAGCTGGCGATGAGGGGTCCATTTAGAGACGAGACTTAGTCAGACTTACCAAATCTGCAAGTGCCGAAAGATTCGGAACGGGTCGAAGTTTGGGTGTCGAAATTGCCCTCCATGGTCTCACCAGCTCATGATCTGGCCGGTCTCAGTGAGTGGGGTGGACAGTTCTGCATATTCAATAAAATCTGAAACAGCCATAAATCTAAAGCAGCCTGTATGTCTCACTGGTGCAGCTAGTTAACAAAAGCATACAAGTTATAAAAAAATAAATAACATTATTAGCTAGGCATATTGCACCTATTGCGTTTTATATGGTTGATTACGTGGTAATAAGTACGATGACAATATGCTGCAATTGTTCTATTTAGAATATTATTTGCTTATAATTGCTGGTATGTGACCTGTCTAGCTACTGACAAATGTACTACATGTAATTCACTTTGGATAAAAGCGTCTGCCAAATGCCGTAAATGGTAATTGCATTTTCCCCAATAAACTAGTTGGGAGCCGTGTGGTTTTAGGCCAAGTAGCTAATTTGGCTTGTGTGTGTGGGGCAAAGTTAGCTACAGCCAAGTTGACAATAGCGAGCTAACTATGCTAACTATGAGCTTCTGATCTCCTCCAGTGAGCAGCTGATGCAGCTGTACTGCGCCCGCCAGAGGAGGAGGCTGAACCGTGGCCTGCGTCGCAAGCAGCAGTCCCTGCTGAAGCGTCTGCGCAAGGCCAAAAAGGAGGCGCCCCCCATGGAGAAGCCCGAGGTGGTGAAGACCCACCTGAGGGACATGGTCATCCTGCCTGAGATGGTGGGCTCCATGGTCGGAGTGTACAACGGCAAAACCTTCAACCAGGTTGAAATCAAGGTGAGGCGCGACGCTGGCCCTGGGTTCTGAGGTTCTACAGCCGCCGGGCTAGCTGGTAGTCTCACCACACCGCTAGCTGCACCATATTGGAATATAAAGAGAGCAACGTAATGCGTCTGTGGGAGCAAAACTGTAACGGTTCTAGTCTGGTGAGTGGGGGTGTTGCCTAATGACACAAACAGCTTAATGGGCACCGTCTTGAACTCAAAACGTTGCACTCTGGCTGCTTCTGAGTCATCCCGACCGACCAATGAGAAGCCAGATGTTTCTCAAGGTGTTGGGCAGAATATAGCTGGGCCTCATCTGTGTCCAGTTCTGCTGGCTGCACCAAAGGAACTCCTGCGCTCGGGGGGGGCCACCCTGTCGGAAGATTCCTGTCATAGACGCCTCTGGGCACTGCCACAAACTGTTATTGTGTGATTAGGTTGCTGGTGACTTCTTGATCAGCTGCAGTGGTAAATCGGCAAGCTTGACGTCTTTGTTGTAAATGTTAACACACTGCCTCCTGTTGGCTGACTAGGGTAGTGCACTGTCACAATTTAACTACCTTCTGGAATAAAATCACTGTCGTTTGTCCAGGCAAGATATTGCCTGGCATTGCTCTCAAAGCCACTTTCTGAGAACAAGAATTTCCATATCAAGTTGGCATTTCAACTGTTAGAGGGCATGGATTGATAGGTGAAATGCTATTAGCTCTAATGGTATGCTGTGATTTGTTGGTTTGCTGCAATTATGTAGGGTTTGGCACAACCATGAATTATCTATGCATCTGTAGCAATGAAACCAATATGATCTATAATGGGAATAGTATCCATGATAAGGATTTCATTAGCCTAGAATTGTTATAACAAATGGTTGGTTTTGGTAAGCCTAAAATGAGCCTACAGTAACATTGGCTCTGAAGGATTCCATTTGCATGTTTTACACTAAAGTGGCAGCTTGAATCCAGCACCGACTTTTGCAAGCTACTGGCACCTTAAAGCCACTGTAGGTTTGCTTGGAAAGGCAATTAACTTGATTGCAATCTGCAACCTCACTGCAAATGCTACATACTGAAAATGTGGAAGATTAGTCATTATAGATTTAAAATGGGCATTTCAGGATTTGGAGTTGGGCAAGAGACCCTTCTGCTACGTGTTGGCCAATCTGAGCGCACTGTGCCTGAATAGTGGTGAACTTGAAGGTATAGCCAGCTATTGCAAGCTAATTGTAAGATTTATATTACTATACTATTTTACAGTTCTCTGCATGTTAACAATAATCTGATACTTCTACACAGCCCTTGTTCTGTTAATAGGAACATAAACAAAGTGGTGATCACCGCTCACAACTAAATCGTATTACTACACTTTGCTTCTCATTGTGTGAGGCGGCGCTGCAGGGTGATTTTGATTTGAGTCTGAAGATGGCAAGCGTTCTGGAGAATAACTGGAGAATAACTAAACCTGCCTTGCCTGCCCTGCTCATGCTGATGTAACAAGACATAACCAACACTCTTTAGTTTATGTTTCAACACTTGTATCTAGTTTAGTTAGGGCCACTGTCTGCAATATGCAGCTTTCTTGCTAATGTTTTGTGTCAGTAGGAACACACTGTATAAACAGTAACACAAGAGTATTAAAGTAAAATGGTGAATGAAGTAGCTTAACAGTTCCCATTTGTTAACAATCAACCTCGTCTTTTATATTTTAAATGTACGCTCATATCGAGGCACGTTAACTCGTTAACAATAGAAGAGCTGATGATATCCTGATTTTCCACTCTTTTCTAAACCATTTTGTTACCCTGGTTACACAACAGACTGGCCTGCACACCACTGACTTTTCAGCATCAAATCTATTTTTGTGAAATAAATCACTTGTGTTCCATTTCTTTTAAAGTTGTCTTGAGAATGGTAGGGTCTGATATGTTGGTGTACTTGTGGCCTGTTCTCATAGCAACAGCACCACCTGTAGGTCAATTCTGCAGCTGTCATGTGACTGACCTTGGTGTTTCTTCCCCTCTAGCCCGAGATGTGCGGCCACTATCTGGGGGAGTTCTCCATCACCTACAAGCCGGTCAAGCACGGACGCCCCGGTATTGGAGCTACGCATTCTTCCCGGTTCATCCCCCTGAAGTAGAATGGCTCTTTTCTTTGTATAAATAAAAGCAAACTCGGACCCCCACGGTGTTTGACTGATCTGTCTTTTTCCCTTTCATGCACAATTGATAAAGCCTTGCATTAAAAGTGTATTTGTGTTTATAATGGAGTGGTTGCACTATCACCAACTGTCTGTGTGACCAATATTACAACAATGAATCACCATATTTGTAGAATACTTAGAAACAGGTTATTTTTTTATATTTTCATAGTTCTTGCTCATGTGAGATGTGCCTGAATTGTTGGCAATGAGAGAAAAGTGCATAAAACCTTGTGAAAGGCTGAAGAGTATGACCCTAACTACTAAGAGGAAGCTATTTATTGCACGTCCATATTAATATGGGTACAGTGTGTATATACGTTGGTAAACATTACTACCAGACATTTCGATGAACATTGAAATGAACTCAAATGAACCTATGCTGAACGGTGCAACCCTGAAAGGGTGCCGAGTCGTCAGTCACCACAAGGGCGAGGGTTCCTCCTGGATCCAGCACGATCTGAAAGCAAGCAAGCTACATTCTGCGGGCGGACAAACTTGGGCCATGGGTACAGCCCTTAGCACTAGCGTGATATCTCTACTCGTACAGAGCTAGATAAGCTTTACACAGTTGATCAGAGACACTGTCCAGATCGGTAAGTGTTCCCGTTACTTTCTAGAGTATGGATTGTAATGTGTCTGGTTCTGTCCAGGAAAACTAGCAGCCAGTTAGCTATTAGCCAGGCTAACGCTAGCTAGCGTTAGAGCTTTAAATGACGGGGGAGCTGTCATGTCAATGTTTCTAACCCGGTACTGTGTGCCGTAGGGTTAGTTTAGTAACTCGCCTATCAACATGTATACTAAATGTCAATATACTATATTGTGTGAGCAGGGCTTTCTGAAAAGGATCCCGTCAATGTATTATACCGGCGTTGTTTTGCTGCTAGAATGACGAGCTGAAATTCGAGAACAAAGATTTGTTGTTGGCTAAGCTAACACTTGACGTTAACGTAGCCGGTGTCTAACATTAGCTACTTGGGATTCCTTACATAGACCGTTTTGCTAACTCATTGGCAAGCACTACATTTCACGTCGGACGTTTATAAAACCCATGTTAGGTTTTATGCTAATGTTGATATTTCAATACAAAGTTTACACAACTAAGACACTGGGTTTTATTGAAATGTGTCTTCATTTATGTTGTGACAGATATAGCCTATTTGGGAGGATTTTGGCAAAGGGGTCGCAAGGATAGCAGCCCTTCCTGTTTTTAACAGGAACTGTCAATTGGCTCCAACCTGCTGCTGCAATGTTTCTGAAGTTCACAGTGATAAAGAGACAATTTTGTCTCCTTTAATGTTGACTCAAGTCATGGGGCATTGTCAGGCTTCTAACCACAATCCGATAATATAATAATATGATCCCCATATGAATATATTTGTGTCAGAAAAACTCAATACATTTATTTGATTGTAAACTGACTCCCTCTATAAATGCCTGTATGCAGCTGGATGTGACCTGTTAAAGGCATAGTCAGTCATTCTGGAGAAAGCTTGATATTTGAACTTGGATCAAAACAAAACACTGCTCCCTTTTAAACATTGAAAATGCATTGGGAAGGCTAGGATGATGTTTTTGTTGCTGTGAGAGGTCTGAACCACTTTGTTTCTGTTCATATTTACAGTCAGGCTGTGTAGAAGTGAATTCATTCAGTGACAACAGAGAATGCTAAAATAGCAGACCCCAAGGAGATTAATTTGACAAACTGTATTAGCTTATAATTACTGCTGACTGTATATTTTTATTTGTTTAAAGGTTTGTGTGTGTGCGTACATACACACACACACAATACATTTTTTGTGGTGTGTATTTTATCTGCCTAAATCTAAATGTTCATGTATCCCACTCCGATGCCACCCAAACCTTAGAGCAGTGCGTTTGCCTCTCATGCTGCAAGCGTTTTCCCTCTAACGGCAATGTGCATGCTTTCAAGAGAATGCCCTGATTCTGTGGATTCACACCTCTTGGATTCGCTCTCCCACCACAGGCTGCAGCGTCTGGGAGAGGCCTGGTAGAGGGCATCTGGACAAGGTACGGGCGTGGCTGGGGGCTCCGTGTTTGAGCTGGTGTGTCTGTGTGTGGGGCAACTCAACCCGTTAAAGACACACGATACAGCTCCGTCTCTTCGTCGACGACGAAAAGAACACCACCACCGCACGCTCCAGAGCTCAGCCCCCCCCCCCCCATCCCCCCGAGCCCTGGTTCTTTAGGCAGCAGTGTGACCACCATGAGCGCGGAGGCGGCAGTGGACATGGAGGACGTCCCGAGCCAGTTCTACGTGGAGAAGCACTCGTGGGACGGCCTGCGCGACATCATCCACTGCAGCAGGAAGTACTCGGGCGTGGTCGCCAACAAGGCGCCGCACGACTTCCAGTTCGTCTCCAAGAAGGACGACAGCGGGCCGCACTCCCACCGGCTCTATTACCTCGGTAACGGCTGCCGCACGGCCTCTGTCCTTTAGCTGCGTGTTGTCACGACGTGTCGTCATGACGCGTGTCGTCACGACGTGTCGTCACAACGCGTTGTCATGTCTTAAACCAGATGATTGGACAGGTTGGTTCAATATGTTTTTTGCTAGGACCAGAAACATAATGTGGCAAGAAGAATGGGAACAACATTTTACAGCACACTTATCCCCCTTTCTCAGAAGAATAAACATAAATCATATCATAGGATACATGAATTCATGAATTCACACAGTAGCCGGCGCTCCATGCTGAGATGATCACAACCGTAAGAATAATTAGACAAACTAAAAGATGACTGGCATAAGGCAAGATCAAGTTACTGCACAATCTCAACATTTGTGTTGCCTGCTAACATTGAGCTCAAATCAAAACAAGCTACCACACATTGAAACACATTGCAAAGCATTGGGAGCAGTGTTCTCTACTTTGTTTGCGTTGCTATTATGGCCAGGGCTGCGTAGAAGTAGACCTACCATATTATTTTTCTCAGCACGCACAGAGAACGGTAAAATAGCGAAATGCGAGATTTGACTAACTAACCCTAGTGTATTATCTTACAATTAGCTTGCAATAACAGACTATAGGCATTAGGCACAGTGAAATAATTTAGTAGGACAATAGATGGGCTTCATACCTCAATCATTATATTAAAAAAAATATTTAAGAAATACAATCATAAATTATGAAAGCGCTTGTTACGACTACAAGTCGGGGAATGTACACTAAAGCTAACTTTGAAAAACAATTACGTTATCAACAACACCAGCAGATTGATTGATTGGCTGCACAAGGGTTTGCCATACATAATAACAATACAATTCATGGCACACCTGGTAAAATGTCTCTAATCTAAATCTACATTTTATAAGATGCTGTTCTAAAATTGTCTAGTAGCATAAAACCATCCCGATTATACACAAGTGATTTAATGGCATCATCGTGCTCATTCCTACTTGGCAGATAGGGGCACAACAACCACTCAAACACCCCATGATAAGAACACCATGACTGGAGTCGAGTGAAAAGAGAATCTTTTTTTCTTAGGGGAAAACCCAGAGCCATGTAGAATAGAGTCATGTGAACTCCGTTAACTCTAATGGATAGTTTTTTTTCACAGCAATGGCGTAAGTTTCTGGAAGTTAGCTGCAAATACTAAATGTACCCTATAAATTATGTCGTAATTGTAAGTTCATGCATCATTATTTATAGATTAAAATTGCCCACCAAGCACTTTCCAGAACAGTTATGCATCTTCATGAACCATGTGATCGTTGACATGGCATGACTGTCTTCTATATGGCTCTTGGCTAACGCTCAGGGGGCTAGCTCAAATATGTCTAATAATATACATTGTGGTAATGGTCACCACTGTGCCTGCCAGGAATGCCTTACGGGAGCAGAGAGAACTCCCTGCTCTACTCAGAAATCCCCAAGAAGGTCAGGAAGGAGGCACTGTTGGTGTTGTCATGGAAACAGATGCTGGATCACTTCCAGGTGAAGACCCCTTTCCTTTGTTGTTGTGATGGAAATATTTCAGAACAGCGTTCCTCTAACAGGTGGGGGGGTTGGAGACCGTTTTAGTAAGTATTCATTTATTTACTGATTGAATTGAAGTGAATGACAGATGGCATGTTGCCTATGGTGACAGCGGTGTCATCCATTGATCGGTGTGAGGCAGAGTTGGAAGTTTTAACGGAACCATCGGTAGCAAAATCATCTTGTGATGATAATAATAATGTTAAATAATTTCTTATTTAAAAATAATTGTTTACATGTCATTGTTGACGCTGTGTTCCTAAATGTGTGTGTCGCCACCGCCATAAGGCCACCCCCCACCAGGGGGCGTACTCCCGAGAAGAGGAGCTGCTGAGGGAGCGTAAGCGGCTCGGGGCGTTCGGGATCACCTCCTACGACTACCACGCCCAGACCGGCCTGTTCCTGTTCCAGGCCAGCAACAGCCTTTTCTACTGTCAGGACGGGGGCACCAATGGCTTCATCGTGAGTACCCGCCGCTTGCCATGGCTGACCTCGCTGAGTCGCTCTTTACCTGCCGTAAAGGTCTGGCTGAGCCCGCCTTAATCGGTCTTAATGTCAAGTGGAGAAATGTTAAAATATATATAATGAAGTATTACATGATTATTATTATTATAGTAATGTTTTACAAAAGATAGTAGAGGGAGACGACCTAAAAGGGATTGGGTCCTGTTTAGTGACAAACCGCTTTTATTTGATTGACATTTGCCTCTCCTGTGGTTGTAGCAGTCCGTGCCTATAAAGCCAGTGGAGGTGAAAACCCAGTGCTCCGGGACCCGCATGGACCCCAAGATCTGTCCCGGGAACCCCGACTTCATCGCGTTCATCAACAACAATGACCTCTGGCTGGCCAACATCAAGAGCGGAGAGGAGCGGAGGCTCACCTTCTGCCACAAAGGTCTGCAGGCTGACCTTTCACAACCACAACCTAGTCTAAAGCTAGCGCACGTGAACGAGCGTCTTGTCCCACCCAATTAACGCCCACCATTGCCTGTAAATGATCTCTGAAACTAAATGATAATTGATGACTGCAATGGTGACAAAACCAAACAGTACTCTGTCGTTTCTAATAGCCTATATTTACAAAATAATATATTAGGTCTGGCGACGTCCCTAGTGTATAGGAAAAGTTATATTTCGACGTACTTTTCAAAATGTTATTTATTAATTAATGAATTAACATCTCAATATTCTTCCTTCTGCCATTGGCGTTTCCCATTTTATCCAATTTGTATGCATATACACACGTGTGGAGGACCGCACATTCTCCCGTCAAGTTATTTATAGATAGATAGATAGATAGATAGATAGATAGATAGATAGATAGATAACAAACAACATTTGCATGCAAAGTGGCGTACGCACGTTTCCAGCCCCGTTGTGTGTACACACGGTTTCTAAATGAGCCCCAATTGAAATTAATAGGACTGCAGTTACATTTTGTCACCAGACGATGTCACTGATATAACATTATTCAGTTTTAAATGTCAGTATGTTTGTGGAATCCGCTCAGCGGGCTGGTTTGTTGAACTTTTCCGAGGGGGTTAATTCCTGTTCTGTTACATCTCATCATTATGCTACTAATGACATTGTAATAATGTCATTGTCTTTTGTCGACGTTTCATGAACCTAAGTGGTTGACCACTGACGTTAGCTCCGCCCCTTCTCCCTCCCAGGTGTGGACAACGTGAAGGAGGACCCCAAGTCTGCGGGCGTGGCCACCTTCGTCATCCAGGAGGAGTTCGACCGCTTCACGGGCTACTGGTGGTGTCCGTCAGCTGTGGAAGGTCAGCAGCACCGTTCCACAGTGCCAGTCTGTAGAAGGAACACAATAGGGTTAATTGCAGCAGTGGTTCTTCCGGAGGCACTTCCAGAGGCGTGGACTCTGATGACGTTATTGTTAGCAAGGATGCTAAAATAAACATTTAGGCTTCGGGAGGCATGGACTCTGGTGACGTTAACGTTAGCAAGGATGCTAAAATAAACATTTAGGCTTCCAGAGACGTGGACTCTGGTGACGTTAGCATTAGCAAGGATGCAAAAATAAACATTTAGGCTTCGGGAGGCGTGGACTCTGGTGACGTTAACGTTGCGCTAAATAGAATTCCTCTCACAGACCCTGATGGAGGGAGGACCATGTACCTCCTGTATGAGGAGGTGGATGAGACGGAGGTGGAGATCATCCACGTTCCTTCACCTGCCCTGGAGGAGCGCAAGGCAGACGCCTACAGATACCCTCGCACAGGTGGTAACCTCCACACGACAGACAGACTCCGCACGACCGACAGACAGACTCCGCACGACCGACAGACAGACTCCGCATGACCGACAGACAGACTCCGCACGACCGACAGACAGCCTCCACACGACCGACAGACAGCCTCCACACGACAGACAGCCTCCACACGACAGACAGAAAGACGCCACACGACAGACAGAGACACACTCCGCTGGTTCACCAATGGTGTGCCATGCATCTACTGTACACCACATGCGTTGTCCTCCTGTCTGTGGCACATGTAGCTACCTGCCGTGTCAATGTCGTGTGTGTGTGTGTGTGTGTGTGTGTGTGTGTCCTGCAGGCAGCAGAAACCCCCAGGCCACCCTCAAGCTGGTCCAGATCAAGACAGACCACCAGGGCAGAGTAAGACCTCACTCCTCTCCCCTTATACTTATCTGGTGCTAGTGTGTGCGTCTTTCTGTCTATATGTATGTGTGTATGTGTTGTCCTCTAGACCTGCGGCACCCAGGACATGGAGCTGGTCCTCCCCTTCACCTCCATGTTCCCGGGGACGGAGTACATCGCCAGGGCGGGCTGGACGAGCGACGGCAAATAGTGAGTGTCCCCCTTAAAGGTTGCACACACACACAAACACTCTAGGCGGCGGAGGGATATCGTTTTGACTTGATTTCGAATTTAGCAAGCTTTTTTTTAAGAACCGTGTGTGTGTGTGTGTGTGTGTGCGCGCGCGCTTACTGTGCCCCCTAGTGGCTGGGCGGTGCTACTGGACCGCAGCCAGCGGAGACTGCAGCTGACCCTGCTCCCTCCGGCGCTGTTCATCCCCGTCACGGACGACCCGTCCCGCAGGCAGGCCAGCTTGGCGGCCGTGCCCAGCGACACGCAGCCCTACATCGTCTACGAGGAGACCACCGACGTCTGGATCAACGTGAGTTGTCCCGCTGGTTCTGACCGAGCTGTGTCGCACGGGGCAGCCACGGGGGTGGTGGAGGTGTGATGGAGACCGTTCTTCTCCTCTCCACAGGTTCATGACATCTTCTACCCGTTCATCCAAACCACAGAAGACGAGTTCACCTTCATTTGGGTGAACGAGTCTAAGACAGGCTTCAGCCACCTGTATAAAGTCACCTCGCAGTTACAGCCGCGCTACCACCAATGGGCAGGGGACCAGTATGTAGATGGTAAGACTAGGACCTTCTCAACGTCGCTCTGCAGTTTAACACATATTTACACACCTTTAAGTGTGATGCCTGTGCCCAATGCAATTGCACTTGCAAATGTAGTTAACGTAGGCATCCGTATACAGGGAAGAATGCCCCCATTAAGGGAATCACGTCCTGTCCATGTGGTATGACTCTGGACTATTAAACATCTTGTACATCTGCTCTCATCTTGCCGTCTCTCTTCATCCAGGAGATTTCAGGTGTGCCGTCAAGGAGGAGGTGGCGTTGACCAGCGGAGAGTGGGAGGTCCTGGCCAGACACGGCTCCAAGGTGAGGTGTCCATCGCCGTCGCCACAGTGATGGAAACCTTGTGTTCTGCCAACGTGCTTTGTTGGGGAGGGTTGTGTGTTCCCTGGGTCGAGGATGCATTTAAAGCGGTAGCCTGCTAGCTAGCTAGCTAGCGCGTACAATCTAGTATCCTGTATGTGAAACATCCGATTATGTGACCTGTGACCTTCTGTCAGAGTTAAATCCTACTACTGTCAGTAAAACTAGAACTACAGCGCACCAATGTTCGCTTGTGCGTGTGGGAGCCACGTCTTCTCAACAGAAATCTCCAGGTCGCTGGTGCAGCCGCTGGACCGCTCCTATCAGCCCACACCCCACGCTCTATATAAACCTTTTCTAGAAAACATAAACATTGTAACCCCCCTCCCGCCCCCCACCCCCCCAGATCTGGGTGAATGAGGCCAGCAGGCTGGTGTACTTCCAGGGCACCCGGGACACGCCCCTAGAGCACCACCTGTACGTGGTGAGCTATGAGGCCCCGAGCGACGTGGTGAGGCTCACTAAGCCTGGCTTCTCCCACAGCTGTTCCATCAGCCAGGTAACGGGGGGGGGGGGGG
>JAODOY010003540.1:0-11469 GCA_025399855.1 Forbesichthys papilliferus
ACCTGCTCCTTAACACTGTACCTGTACTGACTGTAAGGCTATAACCTGCTCCTTAACACTGTACCTGTACTGACTGTGTGTGTGCAGCCCCCAGGGCGGCGCGTCTCAGCCTGGTGTGTGCAGGCCAGGTTGGAGGTGTACTTGTGGCTGGGGCCGTGTGCACACAGTGGACACATGCTGGACAACATGCCCGCAGGCTTCAGGCCCGCCACTGGGGGTGCCACCGTGCCCACTGCCATGGCCTGCCAAGGTGAGCCAGGGGTCACGTCACACCAAGGTCAAAGTGCACACACTCTGTGGTACCAACAGCGTTATGTGACCAATATGTGTTGTTGATATAAATAAGCATTTTTCTTAGCCCCATGCTAAAGGAGGGTTCGGCTCAGGCTAGTCTCGCAGAGCCAGCCTTCTCTTTATGGAGAGTCTGGGATGTCTAGGGATGGCGCCAATACGATACTGAGATCAGAAATCGGTCCGATACTGACTTGGGGGCTGATCCAATTAAATGTATTTACACGCATAGGTCTACTGTCAAGCATCAGCCATGTCTAACCAACCAGGCCACACTATCAGCAGCAGGCTTCTAACATGCATCTAAGTCCTAAAATAGAGATTGGCTGTAATTTACTTTGCAACTTAATTTAAAACTTAATTTAACACTGGAATCGGATCGGTACTCGGTATCCGCCCAAAGTGCCAGTATCTGTATCGGTATCGGGACTGAAAAAACTGGATCATGCCATCCAGGACTGGGACACTGCGTCAGTACCCACCTACGTGACAAGCATGGTGTTTTGATTGACATGCAAAACTCAATGACCAAGTCGGACATTAAACTTGCAATGAGTAAAACAAAACAACAAGACTCTGGATGTTTACAGGACTTGTAAATCTGTACAATTTAACGGTTTTAATTCAAATTTGTAAAGCGATAGCAATGCGCTATCGTTGCACCGGAAACTACGGAGACATACTTGTGACAATGCAAACAGCCAATGGTTTTCAACAGTATTACTTCCTGAAAGTCCAATAGTCCTGTGTTGAGTTTACAAGGGTATATGCATCAGACGTTGAGCACAGAGTTGCACATGTGACGTAGTGCTAATGAACGGAAGAGGGTGAGACTAACCCCAGGCTAGGATAATGCTGCGTTCGATCAGAGCATATATCAGACTCTGATTCCGACATGGAAAAAGAATGCTTTACATGTCAAATTGTGAAACTTAATATTAAATTGAATTTTGATGTGTTTTGCAATAAATTTTGTTTAAAACTTGTTGTATTCATTAATTTGTATAATTTGTCTGTCGGAATTCGGGTTTCAAGTTTTGAGATCTGCTCGAATGCAGCTTTAGTCTCAGGCTAATAGAGTGTTTAGACTCCGGCTAAAGTAACATTAACCCAAGGCTAAGGTAACATTAACCCAAGGCTAAGGTAACATTAACCCAAGGCTAAGGTAACATTAACACTAGGCTAAGGAATTGTTAGCTTAGGGCTAAGGGACATTAGCCCTAAACTAAGGAAGCTGTTAGCTCAAGGCTAAGGGAATGCTGTGTGTGTGTGCTGGTGTGTGTGTGTGTGTGTGTGTGTGGGCGTGTGCTTGCGTGTGCGTGTCTGGCTTCCTATTAATTAATAGTTTGTACCTTATCTATAAGATGTAGTTTCTTGTAATGTTATTTCTTTTATTGGAAATAACTTTTTGACCACGTGTCTGTAAAAGGTAATAATATTGGTGTAAATAAAAAAGATTTAAAAGCGTAAATAAAAAGTACTTACGTGTGTGTGTGTGTGTGTGTGTGTGTGTGTGTGCGCGTGTGCGTGCACGTGTGCATGCACGTGTGCAGCTAGCTACCAGTTCCAGCTGCGGTGCCACATGTACCAGGCCCGGGGCCTGATAGCAGCCGACAGTTCCGGCCTGTCGGACCCGTTCTCCAGGGTGTCCTGCATGTCCCACAGCCTCACCACCTGTGTAAGGACACCCTGTGTGTGTGTGTGTATGTATGCATGCACCACATTTATATGTTAATACTGTGCGTGTGTGCGTTTGCATGTATGTAAATACGTGTTTGTGTGTGTGCACCATATGTAACAGTGATGTTTGTTGAGATAAATGGCAGTTTAAAAGTAATTTTTTGCTAGAGCTAGTTAGCATAGTGGGAGCACATGTTAGCGTTTTATGGCGAGTTAGCTAGCATAGTGATAATGCGAGCTAGCATACAGTGAGCGCGAGCTAGCATAGCGATAATGCGAGCTAGCTAAAGAGAGTGTGAGCTAGCATAGCGATAATGCGAGCTAGCTAAAGAGAGTGTGAGCTAGCATAAAGTGAGTGCAAGCTAGCATAGCGATAACACAAGTTACCATAAAGGGACAGCGAGCATTAAAGGCATGGTTAGTCATTCTCAAGAACGCTTGCTAAATTCAAGCTCAAATCAAAACAATATCCCTACGCGGCGCCACCTCACACATCAAAATGCACTAGTACTACCACTTTGGTTTTGTGAGCGGTGTTCGCCACTTTGTTTATGTTCCTATTTACAGAGCCAGGGCTGTGTAGAAGTATTAGATACATTTTTCAACATGCACAGAGGACGGTAATTTAGCGAAATGCG
The DNA here is from genome assembly GCA_025399855.1 of Forbesichthys papilliferus. Classification (NCBI taxonomy): domain Eukaryota; kingdom Metazoa; phylum Chordata; class Actinopteri; order Percopsiformes; family Amblyopsidae; genus Forbesichthys; species Forbesichthys papilliferus. Next base: position 2,610 of record JAODOY010003540.1, read on the forward strand.
AGGAGATATGAATTTGACAAAAGGTGTGTTAGCTTACATTTAGCTTGCAGTAGCTGACTACACCTTTAACAGTTTAGTGGGCTCAGTCCCTTTTTAGGTTTATACTGTACACTCTGTGTGTGTGTGTGTGTGTGTGCAGGTCATGAGCCAGACACTCAGCCCCACATGGAACCAGTGTCTGGTGATGGGCCATCTGACGCTGCATGGAGAGATGGCGCAACTGGTGCAGGAGCCCCCTCGTGTGGTGATAGAGGTGTATGACGACGACGCCCTGGTGGGTGTGACTTACCTTAGTGTGTGTGTGTGCGGGTGTAGTTAACCTCAGGGTGTGTTCAGTGGATTGAACATTCTGAATATTCAATTAACTTGTTCACTGGACGACCCGTTTCCTCAAAAACATTCTTAACGTCTAAACTACTTTCAAAGCCGGTTGCTCCATTGGGCCTGTTGCTTAGTGATGTGCGGGAAGTGCAATAAGTAATTCTGAGTATAAGGCATCATCACTTTTAGTACAATTACCAAAAGTCGCTAAATGTATGCCGTCTCATTCTGATATGACATGCATGAAATTCTGAAATCGAAAATGTTGATACAGCCATTACGGACATATCCTTCAATTGGAACAGTGCACTATGCACCGACAGAACTGGTTCTAATCTAGAGCCATGCTGGTTCTACCATCATCTTGTGCTTCTGTACTGCTGAAACACAACAATCTAAAGTAGTAAAACACAAATTATGGTTTTGTTGTTGTTAGCCATGTGAGCGTTGTCCAACCCACAGTCTATATAAAGCCCAGCTCCTCCCTGTTACAACCTGTCCAACCCACAGTCTATATGGAGCCCAGCCCCTCCCTGTTGTAACCTGCTGTTCAGACCACTGCCGTCTGAAAAAGTGTGTGTGTGGTTTTTAACCTTAGTGTCTTTAATGGTAGTGTGTTTAATGTTAGTGTGTGTGTTGTATGTATAAGTCTGTATATGTGCTTAAAACTACTAATACTGTGTGTGTCATTTGCACGTCTCTGTGCATGTGTGCATGTGTGCGTGCGTGCATGCGTGCATGCATGTGTGTGTGTGTGCGCATGCGTGCATCAGGGTAAACCAGAGTACCTGGGCTCCACTGTGGCAGACGCCCAGGTGTGCCTGTTGGGGGCGGAGACTTACAGACCCCCCCAGCTGCAGTACAGTGCTCTGACCTGTGGGGGGCGATCCGGAGGAGACCTGCTGGCTGCTTTCGAACTGCTGCAGGTACCAGTCAGTCAGTCTGCAGCTAGTGGCTCCAGGAGCATCTTGCTACAGTAACCAGTCAGTCACAGTGATTCAGCTGGTCAGTCATAGCTACCATTAAGCTACTTACCTGTGTGTGTGTGTGTGTGTGTGTGTGTGTGTGTGAGCAGGTTCCAGAGGCAGGCCTGAAGGCTCTCCCTCCACTGGAGGAGAAGGAGGGAAACATCTACTTCTCTGTTCCTGCCGACATCAGACCCATCCTGAGCACCTACCGCCTGGAGGTACACCACTGCCCCAGGGCCCAGGAGCAATGCAGTACCAACACACGTGACTGGTCAGGTGCTGATTACTAGCTCTATCCTGACGGGGTGTTTGAGTGTGTCTGTGTGTCTGTGTGTGTGTGTGTGTGTGTCTCAGGTGCTGTTTTGGGGTCTGAGGGAGCTGAGGAGGGTTCAACTGTTGACTGTGGATCGACCACAGGTAAGTACAAACACACACAGACAGAAATGCTGCCTTCACATGGAACAAGGCAGAAGGTAAACGGCAAACATTTTATGGAGACACGGCATTAAAGTCCAATGGAATAATACAATACAATAATAATGAAATCGAATTATTTAGTGGCACGTTTTATAGTTATTTTAGTATTATATAGTATTCTAGTGCTGTTGCACCACAAAAGTATTAGTGTCTCGTTGTCGATGTTTTCTCCGTGTGTTAAGATATTTAAACTTTGGACAGCATGCTGTTTGCCATTGCCACAACTAAGACCATAACCTGCCGTGCTCCATGTCAACGCAGCATAACACACTGGCCCTCTCTCGCAGGTCTTCATAGAGTGTGCAGGACACACGTTGCGTTCGTCCGTCATCAGGAGCTACAAGTCCTCTCCTAACTTCACCACACTGGTGGACTCAATTGAACTAGTACGCCCTCACTAACACACGCATGCACGCACGCACTCACACACACATACGCACGTGCACGAAAATACACACGCACACACTGTTGTCCGCTGTGTCCTGTAAAGTGTCTCTCTCCTCCTCCTCTCCTCCAGGAACTACCAGAGAACGAGAACCTCCACCCTCCGCTAAGCATCACCGTGGTTGATTGGCGGGCGTTTGGTAGAAGCACATTGGTTGGCAGCCACACCATCAACAACCTGAAGCCCTTCAAATACATCCTGCCCCCACCACAGACACCAGAAGCACCAGAGACACCAGAACCACTACAGACAGCTGGACCATCACAGACAGCAGAACCACAAAGTGTGGAGGGTAAATAATATGTTCTCCACTGTGTTAATCTACTGTGTTAAGGTGTTTTCACACCTGAATGTCCAGAACAGGGTCCATGTTATGTAGACCTACGCCTTGTCGGCATCACCAGCATCTCCCTATACTTGACATTGATTGGTTTGTAAGTGGTTGTGCATCTGACGTCGCTGTGTTGATAAGTCGGTGTTTAGGCAGTCTTTTCCGAATGAAATGAACAGAGAATAATGAATGAACAGAATTTAGCTGCCATTAGAATATTATTCGCACCAATTAGGCTTCTCGAGACTTGTTTGAATTTGAAAAATGATCGTCTTCGAGTGTAAACATTATTTTGCAGCCAAACAACATTTATTTGTTTGTCAGACTAAAACACAAGGGTTGTGTCACGTTTCGCACGAGGTGAGGACCCAAACGTAAGACACATAGCGCTAAACAAGATTAAGGCAGGAACATAGGAGCAACACAACACTGACACAGGCCTGGGGAAACACTGGGGCTAAACACACAGGTAGACGAGACATGAGGACAGACCGACTGACTGGCTGACAACAACGAGGAACAGGCGCAGTACATTAGACATGATTACACAGACACGGGTGGAATTAACGAGACTGGGAAACACGGGCAGGGAGTGACGGGCCAACAGGCCTGAAACACAAGGTAAACACATGAAGGGACCAGACTAACACAGGACTGGGATCACGAGACATTACAGGCCAATGGAGAGGAATAACAGGCACAAACCAATAGACAATAAGCACGAGGCTGGTAACACACAGAAGGGGAAACACGGACAATAACACAAGACAAAGATATCCTGGGTGGACGGCAGACCCTGGCAAAACTACATTTAGGCTAAATATAAAATATCTCCCAATACCAGCCTGCCAACTTCCAGAACCATTCGAAAAGGGTTTTCACCCTGCAAACAAACTGATAAAGCACAAATGCGGTGGTAAAATAATGCTCTATTAATAATCTACTGTAACTCAGTTTCTCTACTGTGTTAATCTGTGTTAAAATACTGTATCTACTGTGTTAATCTACTGTAAATCTACTGTTACATAGTGTTAACATACTTAGTCTACAGTTAATATACTGTGTTACTGGTACACTGATAAAATGCTAGCTAATATATCCAAGTTTACAAATTGTATTTGTGTAGAGCCTGGCACCACGGTGGAGCTACCCAATCAGGACACAGCAATCACTGTAGAGGAGGATGTCCCGCCCCCAGCCCCGCCCACACCAAAAGAACAACCAAAGAAGGTATCTCTCTCTCAACTATGACATGTTTACATGAAGAGTTTGCTTGATCACTGTAGTGCCCCACATGGTAACTATGGTAACTGGACTGCATTTATAGAACGCTTGTCCAGCCCTCTGTCCACTCAGAGCGCTGTACAGTACAGCCACACATTCACACACACATTCATACACACACCGATGGTGATGTCAGCTGTGCACGGCACCACCTGACCACCGGGGGCAGTCAGGGTTAGGTGTCTTGCTCAAAGACACCTCGACGCTTGGTGAGGAGTTAGCGGGGTTCGAACCAGCAACTTCTGGATCACCTATCGCCCCGCTCTGCCACCCCTATTACGTATGGCCGATTTAAATCAAAATTGACACGTGTGTGTGGGTGTGTGTGCGTGCGTGCTTGCATGCGTGTGTGTGTGTGCGTGCGTACGCGTGCGTGCGTGCGTTTGCAGCAGGAGCAAGGAAGGAGCACAAGACGCTCCACCAAACGCAGGAGGAGAACCATCGCTGACGAGTCAGCAGAGAACGTTATTGACTGGTGGTCCAAGTACTTCGCCTCCGTGGAGAGAGCACAGGTGGCTTTGTACCGTCAGAGTACATGGATATACACTAATATGTTAATGTAGGGGCGATAATGCCGTCTACTACGATATCATAAAAATGCCCAGGCCTTTCCATGTGACCTGATGGTGTCTGGGTGTGACACCGGTAGTGAGATAGGTCCACCACAGAGGATAGACAGAGCTAGATGGTGTATTGCGCCCCCCACTGGCTACAAGTTGATGGCAAAACAGAAAAGTAATTGTTTAAAGTTTTAAGCCTTCAATAAAGCCTCAATGTAAGCACTAGCTATGAGCACTGAAGCTCCACTGTGTGGAATAAACACCAGTGAGATGTGCACGTCATATACAAACATGCTCTACATTGTGTATCAGGCAATGTAGCAGACTGTCCATCTAAAGCAGGGGTGGGCAATCCTGGTCCTGGGGGGCCGGTGCCCTTGATGTTTTCGGTGTCTCCCTGCTCCAACACACTTGATTCAAATGAAGGGGTTTGTTAGCAGGCTTTCAACGAGCCATTCATTTGAATCAGGATTGCCCACCCCTGGTCTAAAGTGACTCACAGTGAATACAGTTACACACATGTTGCTTAAAGATGCTTTCTGGTAGCTTCATGTCAGGGCACTTGAACCCAGTACCACCCAGACCGCTAGACTAACCTGGACCACAGTTAATATATACACACAGTATACATATACATACTGTAACTAAAGTACAGTATGGTGCAGTATACTGTAGTTATACAGAATAACGAGTATATCAATATATGGTTATGCTGTTAGTTTCAGACCAAGAGAGATGGACAGTCACTACCTCAGATGTTCGACAAAGGTAAGAACTGCATCTCCAACACACAACCTCTACACACACACGCACACACACACGCACACACACACGCAGTGGTTGTTGTGTGTTGCAGTGTCTCCGTTGGAGTCGTTGCTGAGTGTAGGCGTGGACTCTCTGGGTAAGAACACACTCTGGGTGGAGCAGCTGGCTGCTATGGTTTCACTGGGGACCTACACACACACACACACACACACACACACACACAGCCCCCTCAAGACTGTACGCAACCATCCAAGATACTCTCCAAGCTTTTTCAAGCGACCTCTAAGGATAGACTCATCTGGACCTCTCACCCAGGTTAAGTGGCAAGACAATAAAGGAATAGGGTCAGGTGATCTTGAAGGGGAACAGTAGCCTTCTTCACCTGGTGATTAAGGTCTGGCCATTGGCAAGTGCTGCCTCCTACTGGGCGTAGACCTCTGGTTCATGTTGAAACTACTGAACAGCGTTTAACCAGTCAGTGTTGCTACAACTGTTCTGATTGCCTCATTTAGCTCTACCACCATTTAGAAACACGCTTGACTTCAACGGCATCTCACTACCCCACCCTGATTGGACCAGCAGCCATTGTGAACAGGGTTTTCAGACTTGTATCTCAGATAAATAAATTGATTTTAGAAGAGTAGTGGATTGGGTGACATGGAACAGCACCCCTGGTGAGACCTGCAGGTCTAACACAGGTGACACATTAGTCTGCTACTGTAAATGCTGTATGTAACAAGTGTACCGATTGGATAGCGGAGTCTGCTACTGTACAGTAGTCAGGGTTACCACTCTGAGTGGGAATACATTCCCTGACTTTCACTGAAAGAAAGTCTGTATTTTCAATTGCTATATTGATCTGAAAAACAGACCACAGAACGTTGTCTGTGTAAAAGGGCAGCATGGCAACGATAAACAAACTGAAATAAATAGAATATCTAATTTGCAAAGGTACTACGAAAGTGGTTATACCCTCTTTATGTGGGGGGCCTTGGTATTATCCCCCAGAAATGTTTCAGCATCAAACATGTGTTCCCTTTCTCCTTAATTCTATGGTGCAAATGTCTTTATTGATGTAAAGGAAAACAAAATCCACGCATGAAATGTCAAATTATAATGCACCGCTGAGTCAAGTAACAGGCATGCTTCACTCTCCTGCCCTATTTTATGTCTTTTGTTTGGGGTATACGGCTAATTCACAAAACTGTAAGTGTGGCACTGATTCACGTTAGTGTGCACATTAGCGTGACTTGTTGAGTAGAATTTTGACGAACGGAAACTCACATTTAAACATGATTTGACTTAAAAACATGATTTGACCCAAAAAATGAACAAATTCTCTGACTTTGCATGTCTGGAACAGACTTTTAAAAAACACATGATATTCCAGAAATTCTACAACCATTGGGGACCCTGGGTAGTTTCCTGTCTGGGTGTTTCCTGTTTCCTGTCTGGGTGTTTCCTGTTGAAGCAGCCGCTACTTTGTATTTACCTTTTATTAAATTACAAATAGCAAAACCACGGCGTGATCAATTGAGGAAGTGCAGGTGGTTCTCGGTTGTCGACGGCATATCTAGTAAGAGAGCTGGACAGGGCAATTCACGTAAAGTTAAAGTTGACCATCGAAGGACATTCCAACATAAAAAATGTAAATGACTATCGATGAGTTGTTCAAAGAGCGGCGTCGCTATGGTGACCAGGAACAACAAGGAGTGGGTACTATTTGCAATGGAAAAAGACCCGTGCTGAGGGGAGTAGAGTCGAGTAGAGCTGATACTAGGGAATGGACAAGCTCCCTAAAGCGAGCAGAGTGGTGCTGGTACCAGCAGTGGAAACACGCCTTAAGAGTATCACAAACCAGAGAGGTTTGGCTCCAGGTGTCACATGTCCAGGCTGCCAATCAAGTGCAGGATGTAAGGTGGAACCATGTGGGGCCTGCAGGGGGCAGTGTGTAACTGTGGAGCGCTGCACACGTCACTCCTGCTTTCTGTCACTGCAGTTGGCCGGTCGGACGGAGAGAAGAAGAAGAAAGTGAAGGCCCCGGAACAAAGTGTGGTACAACAAAGACTGGCAACACTACAGGTGCACATACATACACACTCACGCACATGCACGCGCACACACACACACACATATACACATGCACGCGCACACACACACACACACATACACATACGCGCATGCACGCGCACACATACACATACACATGCACGCACGTACGCACATGCACACATTAACATAGGTGTGTATGTGTGCAGCTCTATGATAAGGAGCTGGAGGCGGAGTTTGGGCCTTTTGATGATTGGGTGAAAACCTTCGAGCTGTTCAGAGGAAAGGCCAATGATGAGGAGGCAAGCCACGAGGACAGATTTGTTGGCAAGTTCAAGGTGCGTACACTCATGCACGCACATGGACACACACACACCAGAATGAGGAGAATGTTTGTACCCTGTAAAGACTGCCGCTGAAGTTGTGAGACATGCAATGTGTGTGTGCGTGCACGTCCAGGGACGTTTCTGCCTGTACAAACTCACCAAGGATGAGGAGGAGGATGCTGAAGGTCATCTCAAAGTCACCAGAGGAATCCCACCAAACAGCCCGTTTAAAGTCCTCGTCAGGGTGTACATTGTCTCTGTGAGTGCTGCCTGCCTGTCTGCCTGCCTGCCTGCCTGCCTGTCTGTCTGTATGTATGCCTGTCTGTCTGCCTGCCTGTTTGTCTGGGTAAATGGGTCTTGTCACTAGGTATAACAGCATCAGCTAATTGGGACCTATTCTTCTATACCTTTCCTGTAACAACCTGTCTGTCTGTGCAGGCATCTAACCTCCGTCCTTCAGACCCAGATGGGAAGTCAGATCCCTACATCGTCCTCAGACTGGGGAAGAAAGAGATTAAAGACAGAGACAACTACGTGCCGAAACAGCTCAACCCTGTCTTCGGAAGGTAAACGCGTGTAGTGTATTATTCATAAACCAGAGGAATTTAGCCTATTGCCTATTGCTCTCAGCTCAGTTTATTTTGCTGAGATTATAGCCTGTAAACACTGTTAACGTTAGTGTTCACTCAGCCACCAAAGAGGGTGGGGTTGACATTGAAGTCAAGCGTGTGTCTAAACAGTGGTAGAGCTAGATGAGGCGATCTAAACATTTGTAGCAACACTGACTGGTTAAACGCTGTCCAATAGTTTCAACATGTACCAGAGGTCTACGCCTACAGACACGGGGACTACAGATACGGGGACTACAGACACGGGGTCTACAGACACAGACACTACAGACACATGGTCTACAGACACAGGACTACAGACACATGGTCTACAGACACGGGGTCTACAGACACAGGGACTACAGACACAGGGTCTACAGACACGGGGTCTACAGACACGGGGACTACAGACACATGGTCTACAGACACAGGGTCTACAGACACAGGACTACAGACACATGGTCTACAGACACGGGGACTACAGACACGGGGTCTACAGACACGGGGACTACAGACACAGGACTACAGACACATGGTCTACAGGCACGGGGACTACAGACACAGGGACTACAGACACGGGGTCTACAGACACGGGGTCTACAGACACGGGGACTACAGACACGGGGTCTACAGACACGGGGACTACAGACACGGGGTCTACAGACACATGGTCTACAGACACGGGGACTACAGACACATGGTCTACAGACACAGGGACTACAGACA
>JAODOY010003541.1:0-11468 GCA_025399855.1 Forbesichthys papilliferus
TGTGTTTTTCTATTGTTGTGACTTGGATGAAGTTCAGAGCACATTTTATGACCAATTCATGCAAAACTCCACGTAATTCCAAGGGGTTCACATACTTTGTCTTGCAACTGTGTGTGTGTGTATGTATGTATATACATACATACATACATACATACACACATACTGTATATACATATATACACACACATACATACACACACATATATACACACACACACATGCTAGTGTCAGTAGTTAGCATTAGAGTTTGTGAATAAGGGCAAACTATATATATATAGTTTACCTTTTTAAAAAGGACACCACGCGTGTTCTTCAATACATTCATATCACATTGTAAATGTGTGCCAAACACAGCCATCTTAAAAGCGCAACTATTTTGAAATCATTCTACTTTGTAACGCTTCACTCCAAATGTCACACTATTCTGAAACACAGTATCCTGCCATGCGCCACATTTTATTACATATCCTGGACTATATGAACGGATAATCGGCGCCATCTATTGATAGATTTGGGGATCCCTAGAAATTAAATACATAGTCTGTCGACGTCACTTTGACGTAGCGCATGTATACGGAAGTTGGGCTCGTTGGCAACAGCGCAATGATAAAGTTTGTGGTTGTTGCATGCGTAAAGCGGTCATACGTACAGATTTGAAGTAGTTTGGCTGTTGGACTGGATCACCCTGGCGTCACTAGATGTCTTATTGACGCGCCTTGTTTAACGACCATGTCTATGAGTTATCCCACGCCGATTTATTCGCACGCTGGACGGGGAACATTCAAAGACGTGTACGAGCCAGCAGAAGACTCGTTCTTGTTGATCGATGCTCTTGACCAAGATGCGCTGAACCTTCGGGAGTTGAGGTGAGTCTCTGACTGTAACCTTGCATAATCTTGTCGGAGCCAGTGTACATTACACAGTATGTGACCATGTTTTTCCTAGCCCGTCTGTGTGTCTGGAAGTCGGCAGTGGTTCAGGGGTGATATCTGCGTTCCTGGCATCTGTGGTTGGATCGTCAGCTTTATACCTGTGAGTATCTCATCTTATTGTCTAAATACATGTTACTAGTATATAATCATAACACACACACGGTGGCCTAACACTATCAGACCCCATCTGTAAGAGTGATTAAGAATGGCTTCTAGTAACAGATGTATTATTCCATTGTTCCTCCCAGTTGTACTGACGTGAATCCCTGTGCGGCACAGTGCACAAAGATGACAGCGTCTTGTAACAACGTTTCTCTGCAGCCCGTCATCACTGACTTGGTGAGGTTTCACATTTGAAAAGTGGATGCCTCACAACAATGTAATCATCTGAAGTAATTGTTCTTATTCAAAAGATGCAACATAGGCTACAAAACATAAACAAGGACCAAAAGGCTGTGTTAAAATACAGTAAAGTTTTAATACATTCAACATGACTAGATGATGGCATTGATGATTGCAAGTTGAACTCCGTTCATTCCAAATGAGAAAACATGTTATTTACTGCAAAAAAAACTGACCGGCGCCCAAGATGTTATGATTTGACAGTCCAGCCCAGATAGATATTTGTACACGGTTTACACTTGTTGAGTGTTTCAGGTCCGATGTTCTATGTTAATTGTGGAACCCGGTTGACATTATTAGGATATAATGTAACTCCAGATTAAAACCTCTTCATGCAAAATGTATCAAGCTCAAGTACGTTTTCTTCTTTCTGCAGGCACAGTGTCTTCTGCCCCGGCTGTGCGGAAAAGTCGACATCCTCGTGTTCAATCCGCCATATGTTGTCACACCCTCAGAGGAGGTCAGTAATAGGGCTATTGTTTAAAGGGTTCTGTCTACACAATTGTTTAATTAACAACATAGGAAAAAAATTTTATTTTAAGATATAGTGGAGTTAGGCCGCGTACAGACGTAATGTTTTTGTGTTCCCATTTACAGAACCAGGGCTGTCTAGAAAACGTAGAATCACCATTTTATTTTTCCAGTTAGCACACAGAGTCCATCTTTTAAAGGCCTGTAGCTGACCAAGTGCGATGTTCAGGTTTGTGGAAACGGCATCGAGGCTGCGTGGGCAGGTGGGAAGCGTGGCAGAGAGGTGACGGACAGGTTTCTCTCCATGGCAACGCAGCTGCTGTCCAATAAGGGCTTGTTCTATCTCATTACTATCGCAGAAAATGACCCAGGTAGGTTTTTTTTGTCTTGCAATTACTGACTTATTTATATGAATTATGTAAATGGGTAGTTCTGTAATATTAGTTAATTCAGTAGTGTGTGGTGGTTTTGCTCCAAATTTTGTAAAAGGCCACATACATACATGGTAGTAGACCTCAGTCTACAGTAGCATCAACCCCCTTCATCCTCTCGTAGATGAGATCATCAGTCTACTGGGGGAGGAGGGTCTGGTCGGGGCACCATGCCTGTCGAGGAGAGCCGGCAACGAGAGGCTGTCGGTTCTACGCTTCCACAGAAGCTCAAGGCGGGTGGACATGGCTACTCTCTGTAGATAAACTGCTAAAGAAGGACTCGATAATGCCTGTAGTAGAAGTTGTTCTGATGGGACATGTATTGAAAAGGAAGGTGTGACAACTGGGTTTTTTTTTTACAGAAGTGGATTTAATAAACTGAGAATACTGTTAACAATTCAGACATGATACTATACTCCTTTCACACAACACCTCTATATAAAGCTCAACATATGACACTTTACAATTAACGTCTTTGGACACCATAGTAATACATGAAACTAACATATGGAATGTCATTTCTTTTGAGTACAAGCCTTTTATGGAATTAATGGAGCACACGATGTTTCCACGAGACATTAACGGGTGTACAGCGAGCTCAAGCTACCCCGCTAACCGTAAACTACTCCACAAAGAATAAAGTTAAGCTTACCTAATTAGCGATGATGGTTTCAACAAATTCACATTGATGCTTGAAGAATTCCGAGATGTAAACAATAGCGCATCTAAATGGCGGCGGAGTGCGTTTCACCATCTCTGGCAGACATGAGCTAGCTCTGTGTGCCGACGTTCCAGAGCAGCCGGCCGTCGTCGCCGAGCTTGACGGCGCCGCTTGCCACTAGCTCCAGGGCAGCAGGGAACGCCTTGTGCTCTGCCTGGCGGATCCGGTCAGACAGGCTCTCCTCGGTGTCGCCCACCAGCACCGGAACCACCTCCTGTGCAATGATGGCTCCTGCGTCGACCTCTTCCTGTTGCATGTACAAGCACAAGACGCCACTGCTGAACTGAATGTTAAAGTATATGACATTCTGCCACTAGGTGTCATACTAGAGCACCAGCATGTCAAACCTAAACATGCTTGGTGGACCAGACACACACACACACAGGGGTGTCATTCTCTGCTCAGGACGCCATTATTCCACTATATCTTTACATAGAAAACAGTTGTTTGCTACAATATTGCTTTTTAATTAAAATATTGTATAAAGCACATTTAAATTAAAAGCTAAATGCATTATTTATGTGCTGGGTTTAAGGTGGACAGCTATGAAGCAAACAGCACACGTTCAAGAAGAACCAGTCGTAACTGATGTATCAGTTGTCAGGGAGGGAGATGTCAATCAAGCAAGGTCTCAACCCACAGTCCCGAAGAGCTTTAAATCAGAATGACCCTGTTCCTTTGGCACCGTCTTGCAGTATTATCTAGCTATCTATTATCTAGTTTTATCTAGCTATAGCAACTAGCTCATAACCCAACACCAGACCCCTTGTGGTCGTGGTGCGTTACTGCCACTCACAGCCACAAAGTGAACGGTGCAGCCGCTGACTCTGGCTCCAGCCTGCAGAGCTTGCTTCTGGGCGTTCACGCCCTTGAAGGACGGAAGCAGGGATGGGTGAATGTTCAGTACTTTACCTGCAACACACATTTGATGTCTGTTTAAGATGTACCACTCTCTGCCACTAGATGTCGCACTGAGCGCACCAGCGACTCGCACCAAAGAAATGCTTTGTGAGCCGTACACATGCACTAACATGCACGTGTGGCCTACAATATGTAAGACCTTGTTTTCGATATAAAGAAAAAAAAATAAATGTTTTGAATACATTTTGAGGAAAACATTAAGACTTTTTTTTTTTAAGTAAAAAGAAATGTTATGAGGGCAAGAGACACTTAGACCAATACTTTGCTTTACTATATGTAAAGTTTAGGTTCTCAGGGTCACCTATGAACCACAACGTCAACAAAGACAAATACCAAGCAGACACGGTTCCCACCGTTCCATTTCTTGACGAAGGACCCCGTCAGGATCCTCATGAAGCCGGCGAGACACACCACCTCCACCCCAAACTCCTCCAACACGCGGTCGATGGTGCTGTCGAACTCATTCCGGCTCCCGTACAGCTTGTGATCCACCACCTGAAGGAAATGTGTGTTTATGGGTGGAATGCTTTTAGATTTTTTTCCTTATGTTTTTGTTATGAAGTTAATTTATTAAGGGCATTGTCCAGGGCTAACATCCTATCAAAACCCATGCCAACTTTGACTAAATTGGCATCGCTGTGTGTTATCTGTGTCTTTCCCCGGATCTGATAGCCTCGTGATACCATCCTGATCTCCCGAGAAGTTGAACTTGATCATCAGTCTGGAACCCCTCAATTCAAAAGCGTTTGTGTGAGATACGATTGGGTGAGATAAAAATATAGGTAGTCCCGATTGGTGCTCTACACGGTCGACAAAGGCTTTTGGATTGAGGGGTTCCAGACCGACACGCGTGGCCAGATCAGGGTGGCTTCACGGCACTGGGGAAGATCTGGGAGTTGTGGGTACCCGTACCCGGGTCTGGATGCCGGCCAGAGAGGCCCTCGTCAGGCCCTGGACCCCCGGCCTGTTGGAGATCACCACCACGATCTCGGCCGCGCTGGACGGACGTCTGGTCTGCTCCATCAGGGCCTGCAGGTTGGTGCCTGGGACACCGCACGCTGGCATTTAGTCGCTTTGCGTGTCTGTATGTTTGGACCTGGCTGTCACTCATTTCATACAATGGTGGTTTGGTCACCATGGGCACAGACATATCCAGTAGGGCTACACGATTACGGATAAAATGAGAATCATGATTTTCTTGCTTAGATTTCAGATCCCGATTCTCTCACGATTTTTATTATCTTCCTCAATATAAATATTCAGAAGGAAACAAAACATTATCATGGTTCCTGACAGGACTGGCAACTGGACAACAGAAAGGGAATGATCCTGGTGTTTACTTAAACGCAACAGGTTCATGAATCTGAAGCACAAAACACACTTGTCTTACTCGTTAGGCCTATAGGATCAAACTAGCAAAAGTGTAAAAAAAACAACACACCCGTGCCAGAGATGAGGACCGCCACCTTCGCTCTCCTGCGCGTCTCCCCGCTTACCGCCTGGCAGGCTCCTTGTTGCCGGGCGCCCACGTCGCCGCCTGGCAACGGCCCCGCACGGAGGCTGTGGTGCAGGTTGCGAACCACTAGAAGCTCCGCCCCTGCACAGACCAGGGAAAGCCTTTAGCCAATCGGTGGAAGTGTTTACATTCGGTCTTCATTGCAATAAGCAGTTAAATGTTTTCAATTTGTGGCCATTGAATGATACACGCACAATATATCGACTGGGTATCGTTATATCACAATATCATATTGAAAATGTTGCAGGAAAGGAAATGCAATAAGTATATTTTGTGAGATGTGTCCGTTGGCCGTTTGGCTTAGTTGTGTTTGATTTAGACAGAACAGTAAGATGTGTGGCTGAAGAAGCTAATGACATAATAGAGATGGAAGAGGAGTCATCAGTGGCCAAAAAGAATGCCTCCTCTTGAATGCTTGAAATTACTGTTGTCGTACGTCCAATGACAATGAAAATGTGTTGTTTTGATACGTTAATATATTTTGATGCATTTTCCTATAAACTGTCTTTACTTATGTTTAAAAACTATCTAAATGAATATCAATATTGCAATTTTCAACATCGATATCGTAATATCACATTTCATCAATATTGTGCAACCATAATCGTGTGTCAAACTAAATGTTTTATAAGAGCTCAACTACAAATTTAGCTTCAATAATTACCCAAATTTAAGTTTGATAGTGATGTATGACCCGTGTTGCAGTTACATGTACATTCTTCATTCGGACCAAGATTCATTATGAATATTTATCTTTAAAAAAAATTGGATTAAGATAAAATGTGGTTTTTGGAGATCCTCGGGATGATTTATGATTTTCATACATTCAACAAACAAATATTTATAATCTACATTTATGTTTTCTACTGCGTTGTACAATAAACATGGTACTTTTTGCTGTAAAAAGGGCTAAGGGCCACGCGGCCCCATCAAGCCATAAATATTGTTAACGCTATCATAACTCTGGGGGATACGGGTCCACGGTGGCCCTGCGCCTCACCAGGCTGCCTGCGGGCCAGCGAGCCCACGACCCAGGCCTCCTCGTGGGCCTGCAGCTGCCGCAGAACCCTCTGGGCGTCCGGGGGGGCCACCACCAGCACGGCGCCCAGGCCGCAGTTGAAGGTGCGGGCCATCTCCTCCTCGCCAAGGCCCCCCTCCGCCTGGAGCCAGGAGAAGACCGGTGGGATGCTCCAGAGGGACGCGTCTGAAACAGGACACGCGTGTTTGGAAGCAACTCTATTGGTGTAATTACAGCATCAGATTTAACATGGCATTATAAGGGCAAAATGACAAGTTATGCTTGTGTCAGTAGTTAGCATTAGAGTTTATGTGAATTCTAAGGGCAAAATGACAAGTTATGCTTGTGTCAGCAGTTAGCATTAGAGTTTATGTGAATTCTAAGGGCAAAATAACAAGTGTATCAGTAAACTAGCATCGGTTTTAACATGAATAATAAAGGCAAAAAGCCACAAGCCAGGAGAAACTGTTCAAAGCCGTTAAGTTTCCTGTGAAATTAAAGGTCGCCGCCATTTTCATTTTATTTATGCAAAGTGGGTGGCACGCCCGCCGGCCCCCCTCACCCAGGTCGGCGGCCAGCTCCGGGGGCAGCACCCGAGGGATGTTCTCCAGCAGGCCGCCCCCCGTGATGTGGGCGTAGGCCTTGACCGCCCCACCCCGCAGCACCGGCAGCAGCAGGCGGCTGTAGATCTTAGTTGGCGTCAGCAAAACCTCACCTGGGAGAGGGGTAGTGAAAGTGTCACTTGTAGTGAAAGTGGCACATGTAAAGGGTTAGTGAAAGTGTCACATGTAAAGGGTTAGGGGTAGTGAAAGTGTTAAATGTAAAGGGTTAGGGGTAGTGAAAGTGTTAAATATACCTCCATATTTAGCAAATAAACAAGGGAATATTGGATAAAAAAATAACAGGTACATAATGTTTCCCAAGTTTAAGTATGGTTCACTCGTGTTAATTTATTTGCTTTTGGTTTATTTTTATATTAATATATTATTTTACAGTATTCTTGCTCTGCAAAGCACTTTAGCCTTTTTGAAAGCGTCATGTTTTAGTGGTCACATTTTTAAAAACATTTCTTCCTTCACGGGAAACATACTCTGAACAGAGGTAATTCATAAACACATCTTATTAATTAAGAAATGGAAATAAAAGGTAAATTATGTTTCCCAAGTTAAAGTATGGTTCACTCGTAATGTACTTGCTTTTGGTTATTTGTATAACAACAACATTATTTTACAGTATTCTTGCCTACAAAGCACTTTAGCCTTTTTGAAAGGGTAATGTTTGTGTATTATACAAAATATATTATTTCTTCTTTCACGGGAAACGACATACTCTGAGGTAATTCATATGAACCCATCCAATTAATTAAGGTGACATTTAAGGTTCACTACCATTAGTGGAGGAGTGTTTGCCTCTTACCCACTGTCTGCCCTGCCTTGCCAAAAGGCGCGGGGGAGTCGTAGGCCAGCCCTGCCCGCTCTAGCACCTTCCGTACCAGGCTGAAGCCGTTGCTATGGAGCCCGGAGGAAGCCACGCCCACCAGCAGGTCGCCCTCGGCGATGTGGCCCAAGCGGGGAAGCAGGGAGCCGCGCTCCACCGCCCCCACGCAGAAGCCGGCCAGGTCGTACTCCCCGGGGCCGTACACCCCAGGCATCTCCGCCGTCTCGCCCCCTGGTGGTAAACACAGATGGATGCAGCCTTGAGTTTTGGAGAAAGACGTTGTTTCCTATTGGTTCCCAGCTCGGCCAAGCCAGAGATATTATAGAGAAGAGGCAGACCTGAGACCAGAGAATTCTGAATTAACTCTATGGGAGAAGCTCCTAATATGTAATGGCTAATATGGCAGTTGGTAACAAACAGCAAATTGTCTCCCTTGTAACAGACAAACTTTTTTTTTTTGCGCCAATCTGGTTGTTTCACTGATGCAAGCTGACAGTTATAAAAAGTATTTGCTGCAGGAATATAAAAAGTATTTGCTGCACGAATAGAAAACAATATAAAACTTTTTTTGGTGCAAATTCAAAAACATTTAAGCACCTTTTATCAGACTGGTATTCTATTCATGCAGTTTATGTCCCGTTGACCATTATCACAAAGTGATTATTAAGCTCTCCCCATTAATATAGACATTTCATAATTGCCTGGGGGCGTTACCAAAATGGCTGACGTGCCTACAAGGACTTTGACCAAGCAACCATTTTCACAGACCCTCTATTAGCATTCTAATATTTCACTGCTAACATTAACAGGGCTGTGCACGTCAGCAAACATTGACAGTTGGCCAACAGTGTTGTCCGCGCTTACTGATCGTTACTCATTCCATTAGCTGAGGCGGTGTTTACACTGCTGTGACAATGGTCCGTTGGTTTGGATGTTGTACTGTTAAAGCTCCTGAGTGAGTCATTCATCTATAGTGACTACTTTAAAGTTGCTTGTGTGTCAATTTGTATGATGGACAAGCAGTTGAAAAGCCTCGCCGGTAATCAAGCTATTGTTCGGAACTGCAATAAGGAAATTTAAAAGCTGCCTGCATGTAACTGAATGTCTGTTTGGCCGAGATTTGTGGCTGATTGAAATGTTTATGGGTGATTGAATGCTTGTTTTGTGGCTGATTGAATGTTACAACATTGATTCGTAAGCAGCTTTTCTCTGGCAGGCCTGTCTCAACAGACATGGCACATTTTGACTGGGAAGCAATTAGCACATTGTGACTGTAGGCGTCACTCTAGATACAGTGGATGAGGTTTAACTCCCAACTCTAGCCAAATCAACTGAAGTGTGTTCAGAATTAGCGAACATGGCGGACATTTGCAAACATTTTCAAGGAATTTTCCGTTTGCCATAAACATTTGCGAACAAAGTCTGAGAAAGTAGTTCTCGCCGAACACACGCTGGACAAAAGGGTGACAGTTATAGGGCAACATTCAAAACAGCGTTACCACGCTTCTCTGTGAGGTAGTATAAACATATGGATTTCTCCCAGCCATTCACAGAAAATCAGGCTGCGTTACAGTTAGTTACACCAGGGCATCTAACCAATCAGGAGTTGCCCGGAGCATTTTACTTAAGTATACTTTTTGGAATTCCGAAAATACGCTTTTGCGCTCCTACCTATTCCGACATCTACGGTTTAAACATCGAAACTAGAAAAGGAAAGTAGATGAAACCCACATGCAGTTGAATAGTTGTGCTGCATTAGATAGCCGTTGTTTGAATAGGATTTAAATAAATTAATTAAATCTGTTCATGAACAATTAAAGCAGCATATTTGATCATAGGGGTGTATTTCTTTTAGAAAAAGCTCTTTGTGACATGCATAGTATTTACAATTTAAATTTTTTTTAACAAATAATGCATTATAACTTAGGACAATTATTTAAAGAAATAGGAAAGATGTTACAAAGTGAAGAAATATTCCTAATATTTTGCAGAGGGATATATTTAATAAACATCAACCAAATAAATAATAAAAAATAAGTGTGTTAACATTATAACAAAAAACACTACATTCAAAGGGCTCAAGGCTGAATGGGCGTGTCCGTAATGTCCCCCCATACCCCCTCCCCCTTTCAACTCTAGGCTATTGCGCAACATTCTTAAGCGGTGCAACTCACTCGTCTAGCTAGCTGCAATGGCCCGTCTGTCAGCAGGTGCGATTGGCTCAGTAAAACATATTCATTAACAGTCAGAAGACAGAAGCACCTGGAGAAACTGCCAAATACCCATGTATAATCCAAGTTGTGTCACAATGGTTAGTTCAGAGTATCTTTCAGCTAGTACAAATGTACTACAGAAGCTGCAGTAGGCAGTCAGACTCAAACGCAAAGTGACGTTTATCGTGACACTTTTTACTTTTATAGTCCAGGAGCGGCATGACGTCCCCACGCTCGAGTTAACTCCACCCAGAAAATCGCTGGACAGACAGAAAGTGAAATAGGGAATATTTTGCGATTCAAATGGAAGTTGATTTTCATAGTTTGTATGTGTTTATATTAAGCCTCTACGTCCTTTAATGACATGCTAAGACTAAAATGACTGATTTCCCTTGACTATCCCTTTAATAGTGCAGCTGCTTCATAAACCACTTCTGAACCCGGTACCCGGTACCCACCTAGCAGCGCACAGCCGGCCGCCTCGCATGCCGTAGCGATGCCGCCAATCACAGAGGAGGCCACACCCACATCCAGGCTGCCGCAGGAGAAGTAGTCGAGGAAGAAGAGAGGCTCCGCCCCCTGGGCCAGCACATCGTTCACACACATGGCCACCAGGTCCTGGCCCAAGCCGCCATGGTGCCCGCACGCCTGCGCCACCTGGTGGTAAAGGAATGGAACGACAGACAGGTGGATTTAATGTCTGCCTGCTATTCTGAGTCATAATTGGTCATAATTGGGACCAACAGACTGCTCCCCATTATCCTCACAAATGGTACTTACCATTTGTGATCTATTTTCGTCTCGTTTTTGTCATGGTCGTTGACGAAATATTTTCGCAAAATTTCCATGCGTCTGATTCTCATGTACTCTTATGGGATGACCACCGTGACTATTACTGTTGGGGCTCACCAACCTTAAGCTTGGTCCCGACGCCGTCCGTCCCAGACACGAGGATGGGGTCCCTGAAGCCGGCTGCCTTCAGGTCAAACAGCCCAGCGAAACCCCCCAGCTCCGCATTACAACCTGTTTAAAACAACAGGTATGATAATGACACTTTAAAAGATCCACTAGATCTCTTCTGAATGTCCGTTTTAACAAACTGTTCTCAGGGAACCATGGTTGTGTTAAATACAAATAAAGTTGTTTGCATTACATAGAGGTCAAAGTCATAGGTTTCTGACATTTCTAAAAAACATTAAGACAAGTAAATTGGGAGCGATTACCAGGCCTGGAAGTGGCCTTAGCCAGAGGCTTGATCATCTCCACCAGTCTGTTACCGGCTGCTATGTCCACACCACTGCTCTTATACGTCAGCCCTCTGTCAGACAGGCAGAGTTTACCTTTATGAAACAGCTAAAGAGCACGAAGGAAAGCGCTATGCAAGAATGTATTATTATTATTATTAT
>JAODOY010003542.1:0-11468 GCA_025399855.1 Forbesichthys papilliferus
GATATCTCATTGATGAACATCATCAAACAGCCATATTATTACTATTACTGAGCTAGATGGTATATCAACCAACAAACGTAGTTAATCGCACAAAATTCTAAATATCAATATTCAACTGAAAATTGATGTAGGTTTGGGTTATCAGAATTGCAGAAAATTTCAAATTCGTATTCTACAGACCAAAATACATTGTTTTAACACCCCTCTCAATTGATTTGCAAAAAATAATAAGTATGGCCAACCCTACTGTTTTAGTTTACATGGGAGCATGAACCCTGGTGTTCACTAAACATCAGTAATGTGCAGAAGATATAATGACAAAACTAGGCAAAGCGATGTGTTGAGGGCCATGGCTTGTTATCTTAAAGCTCTAAAAGGCAAACTTATACTACCAGACTAGCATCATTCAGTTCATTCTTTTGAAACTGGGCCCTTTGGCCCAATGTGTTTTAAATTGTGCATGTGCAGGTCACATGTACTGTAGCCTACAGACATGAGCAGAACAGAGGAACAAAAACAGTAAAAAGCATTGAGGTAGGCTATGTCTGTGATTCGCACACAGACAGTGAATGCCTTAATTCCTAAGGAATGTGTGAGTAATGCTGTCAATAATTGATAACTTGGTGCAGTCGATTAAACCTCGCAATGGCCTTAACCAAAGTGTATATTAAAAATGCACAGACTAAACTTATATGACATAGGCATTGAGTGCATGTCCCTTCAAATTTTATGTTTTGTAAATTAGCTGTATAGGCTGGGCTATAATTGACAATATTTTGACAAGAAACAATTAAGTAAAGTTGTTAATAAATCCAATTTCAATTCCAATTTGTCTTCATATCATTCAATCTGTTGATGTGTCTGACTAGAACCTATAAACAGCGAGTCATTTAGGCTGAAACTAAAAAGAAAACGTCCTCACGTCCTATTTTGCAATCAAGTTTTCCACTATGAGTTATTAGTCAGACATAAGTATGAGTGTGCACAGCAGACTAGCCTATTCCCGGCCGTCATTCATTAGGTAGTAAATTATTACTACCCCAGGTTGCACACATTACGTTGAATAATACTGAATGTTGCACTGGTTCTGCCAAAACAGACTCGCACCACGAAAAGGTCTGCCATTCAATGTTTTTCGGGGGATGAGATGACTTTATTTATATAACCTAAAGTGTATGCCTACTAATAATGTTTGTTCTCATTTCATTCAGCCCTGATGTGTCTGAGATTATTTACACGTGATGGTCATTGCAGACGACTAACGAACGCAACTTGAGAAACGCATATAGAACTATAGCGGTCTATAAAAGAGCGAATAAAGACGTTTGAGCTTCAACCGTGTCCCTTGATCGCGACGAAGGTTGAATCACAGCCCAAATTGACGTCATCAAAAATGGTCAGCAAGAGAGACAACAAGTGATCACACGTGAGATATAGATGTGTATTAGTTGTATATACTATATTTGAGTACATTCTTTTTGTTACGAAACATAAACAGAAAGTACTGGCCGAACACATAACGAGAAATATCTAGGAATAGGCAATATTGAAAAAAAGGTATGTAACTGTTAGTTAGCTTTCACTAGCATTATATGCTATGTAGGCTGTTAATGTCATCCATGCTGCCGATCCAAAGGCTTTAACAATGGCATAATAATGACTGCGCTATGATATATTTAAAACATGTATGTTTACTTTATTTTCCAGGATTGAGACATGTTGCAAAAAGTCGGAGAGAAGAACCCACATAAAGGAGGAGGAAAGAAGAGGAAGCACACTGCTGAAGAAGGAGAAGGAGACGCGAGGAAGCGAAGGGGAAAGGATGAATTAGAAGGCAATAAGGAGGCTCAGGGAGGTGGCGTCAAAAAGCGCCTGGACGCCCTGAGCGTCGGCTATTTCCGCAGAGTTGGAGATAGACTCAAAGAAGGATTTGAAGAGGATGAGGAGAGAGGTGGGGATGGTGCATCAGTTACAAAGTAATAGTAATTATTGCTGGCATTTGTTGCTGTAAATAAAAGGTAGGACACGCCCACAAGTGTGGCCAAGTGTCAAACCGTCGGGCAGATCAGTGGAGAACGTTATTATTTCCCGTCATGCACTTGGGGAAGGGTAGATTTGAGTGCAAATGAATTCGGTATGGGAGGGGCATGCTGGGTGGGAGTTTCATACATTTCCAGAAACAATTAGAGTACCTTAATTTCCAAGTCACTTAAAATTTGATAAGACCATTTATAAAAATATGCTTTTATTTTCCCAGATTAGAGGACACCGTTTTATCGTTGCCATCTATAGCCTTTTTACATAGACAAAAAGGCGGTCTGTTTTTTCGTTCAATATAGGTCATGTAAATTCGAACTTCAAGTGGGAACCCTTGACATTGCATTGGTTTGTTTATTGAAGCCTAATTATACAGATTGGATTCAAATGTTAGTAATACTTTTTTTTTCTCCAGCGCTTTCCTTTTTCTGTCGATTATAATGCGTACTCCCATATTATAATGTGAGCTCTCATCAAGGTTTCTTGTCGTGTAATTAGTTACTTAAAATATAATGTTGTGTGTACACACCTCTTAAAAACCACAAGAAATGTTGCTTGTTGTAAAATGTAATAACAATGTGTCTTTCACTACCTCTCTCAGTGATGTTTGTGGAGAACGTGCTCTCGGAGGTCAAAGGTAAGGCCGCGCTGGTGGCCATGGACCAGACAGGAAGTATCACCCTGCAACAGCTGCTGCCGCTGGCCAACCCCGATCAGGTGGGCGCTTTGCTGGCCGAGCTAGGAGGAGACTCGGGGTCAGAGTTCAAGGCAGTGTCATGTGACCGCTGTGGTGGGCACATTGTGGAGAGCGCCATCAGGCAGATGTCCAGGTGGACGGGTAGAGTCAGATCAATAAATCATTTGTACATGTAATCATCTTCATATAAACGTGGAGACAGTGCAGTTTGCTTAATTTAGACTAGCATATGCAACCAGATGGAGCTAGCATTTAGATATGCTTTGGTCACCCTGTGATTTGTTTCTATAACCCTCTGTTTGAAATGATTCAAATTTGGATCGCAATTTCTATTTTGGCTCTTAACAATTTCAAAAACGTGTGAATCAAGAAGAAAAAAAAATTATTTTGCACATTGTTTTGCAAGTAAACTGTTCTTTGTCTTGTGTTCTGAATGACATGCATTTTCGCCCCTTGGGGGGGGATAGGGGGTGAAAGTAAAAAATCAAAGTCCATAGGTAATCGTGAATATTGATGATTATATTTTCCAGCCTATACTTATGTGTACAAAAGTAACAAGAGTACCTGTTATTACAAACAAACTGTAGTTGTGAAAATGTTTATATTTAGTAGTATTCACTAGCCACAGGCTCGCTCCAGCAAGCTAGGACTTCACATGCACATGAATGTGTTTGATGCGTAGTTCTGTCTGTCACTGCCACCTTAGACTCCGCCCAGGAGGAAGTGTCCGAAGGTGAGGCTTGCGGAGTCTTGGAGGAGCAGGTGCTGTCTCTCAGTCGGGTGGCGCAGGCCCAAATCGTGGACTTCATCAAACACACGCACGGCTCGCACGTGGTCCGCACGCTCCTGCACGTCCTGGCCGGCTGCCTCGGACCGCCGCGCACAGACCCCCGCCACGGTACGTGCGCCTCATGCACAGGAATCCTCAACAAGATGTTTCTGTTGTGATATCCTACACTTATGCTGGTACAGATGTTTACAATAGCCATTTCTCTGCTCCCGAGACATTGCATCATTATGTTGGTGACAAAACCAAATTGGCATTTTCTTTCACTTTTTTTGGAAAATTAACTATGTGGTCACGGCACCCTTTACCCTCTTACGGCATGCTATCATGTCTAGCCAGAAAACCATTAGCTGTTATGGGTGGTTTCATAGTGCCGCCTACTGGATATTCTCCAGTTTAGCATTTATGCAACTGCTAAACTTATGAGGCACAACAGATAAATATTGGTGAATATAGTCTTATTTGGCAATAAGCCCATTGCAGTCAACATGGCCGCTATCGTCCAGCACAGATAACATGCATGCCTCTGCATCCCTACCTGCGTCTGACTTCCGCACGTCGGTTAGTTTCTCAGAGAGTCGGTGGCATTTTGTTTTCCAGCATCTAAAGAGCGGAACGCAGCGCCGCAACTGACGGAATATGACGCCCCCACGTCATTTTGGTATGAGCTGAAGAGCCTCACGGAGACGTTGATGAGCAATGTAAATGGTGAGTCGCCTTGGCACGATGTCCAAGCTGTTCATTCAGCTTAAAGGGGTAAGGTGTGTATTTGTTAGCCGGTGGGGGCGAGGGGGGGGTGTATCTGCCTCCATAACACATTGACACTATGGTAGGACCAAATTACTATTTTATTTGGCGATTAATCAAAACAACTTTAATCGAACAACTAAATTATCTATAATATAGAGATGGTGTGACATTTGCTAAAAATGTGTCCTAAACACTTTCATGATGACCAAAAGGCTAATTCAGATATTAGATATTGAAATACCAACCACTTCAACCTGTTCAACCTGAAACATCAGTGAAATGTGGTGTTCATGGAGGACATGCTGTATGTTCATGACCCTTCCTTCCATCCCCAGTAAGTGTGACCGACACCGTTGCCAGTGCCGTGTTCCAGACCATGTTGACGGTGTGTAACAGAAAACGTCCCAAACTGTGCAAACAGCTCCTTAAAGGCATCATGGAGTACCTGAGCACTCGCAGCGCTGCTCCTGGAGTCAGGTCAGAGAGCCACAGAAATGGAGCAGACTCATGTACATTCATGCTTTGCAATTAATGTGATTAAAGGGGGGTTGCTAACTTCCAGCTCAAATCAAAACGGTATCACTCAGTCCTCCGCGGCAGCTCCTCTCACATAGAAATGCATTGTGAAGCAAAAGGTAGCGCTACGGCTTTCTTGATGTGAGCGGTGTTCGCCACTTTGTTTATGTTCCTATTGACGGAACCAGGGCTGTGTAGAAGTTTCAGATGATTATGTCAACACGCACAGAGAACGCTAAGCTAGCGAAATGCATGGAGATGTTGAATTTGACAAAAGTGTGTTATCTTAGCATTTAGCTTGCAACACTATACCATTCCTTTTAACTCTGTTAATCAAATACAAACATCTCTCAGTCCACTCTTGGTCTTTCTAAAAGACCAGGCCACCAGCCGCCTCATAGAGACCGTCATCCAGCTATCCCACAAGGCCATTCTCCGTGACCTCTGGAAGAACCACCTCAAGGGCCAGCTGGTCAACTTAGCCCTGCACCCGATCGCAAACTTCCCCATACAGAGGCTCGTTGCAGCCTCGGCCCGTTATAAAATGGTAGGCGCGCGCGCACACACACACACACAGTCGATCAATCCACAAGTTTCTCTCCCTTTTTGACTGTGTGACTCACTCACTCCCCCCACACACACACACAAATTAGTTTCCTAGGTTGTTCGACGAGCTGATCGATGGTGTGGAGGCCATCTTGGCTGCAGGGCACATGGGGGTTATTGTACAGCTGACGGAGAGCTGTGCGCAGAGCGGCGCCAGGCAGGGGGAGCTGATACAGTGCCTACTCACGGTCAGAGTGCGCACACATACTTCTGCATTCTTGGGAGACTTGTGGGCTCTTCTGGAACCTCAGAAATGAACTATCACCCATACGCCATTAAACAGTAATAGTGTAACATGTTTTGGGGAGGCTAGACACTAGGCTCACACGCTCTTTTTCTTTTTACAGGCTTTTCATTGCGCCGAGCCCGGCACACGACACGTTGCGTGTCTCCCTCTATTCATGTCCCTGTTAACCTATGAGGTGTACTACCACTCAGACACAGCAGAGGGCAGTGTACACACAGAGGTAAATGACTAGATGTACGGTAGGTTTTCTCTCTTGAGAATAGAAAATGGAAACTACCTGAAGTGAGTTCTTTGCCTATGTCATACAAGCTTTGGGTTGCCAGGGAAACTCACTGCGCACCGCACCAGTGAAAGCATTTGTAACAGCCGCGGTGTTTTTAATGCCTAGGTCCCCTTGACCTCCATCTGTTACCACGGGTCCCGTCTGGTCCAGGCTCTCGCCAGGTTTAAAGAGCGCTCACTGCTGCTGAACAGCCTGCGCTCCCTGGGCCCTGCTGACCTCGTCACCATGGCAACCGACCCAGCAGGCAGCCATGTGCTCCAGGCCCTCGTGACCACATCCAGCGACAAGAGCAGGGGCAAGATCCTCAGAAGGCTGGAGGTAGTGCAGGAGCCCCCCTGCCCCCGTGTTTTTGTTGATCCCGAGCATCAGTCGCAATGTCAGTCTTGCACCGTTAACGTTCCTTGCTTCTCTGTCGCTCCCCTGCCCCCCCTCCCTGTTGACCTCAGGGTCAGCTGGTGCCATTGGCCCGCTCCAGGTTGGGGAGCCGGGTGCTGGAGGCGGTCTGGAACAGCGCTTCCATCAGTCACCGGGAGAACATAGCACAGGAGTTGGGTAAATCCTGCTGTCATGACAGCCAGGCTGGGGGCAGTTTGTTTAAAAAAAATAAAGAACTTAACATGATGATGTTATGGTTTTTTCCCAGTACCGAGTGAAGCCCAGCTGAGATCAGACCAGTTTGCACGCCACGTGTGGGCCAAGTTCTACCTCTCCCACTTTGTCAGCAGAAAAGGACTGTGGCAAGAAATCCAAAGCGGACAGTCCAAGAAGATGAAGCTCTTCAGTGACATTCTCGAGTGACGACCGCAAAATCTGGAAATGAACCTTGCATTATTTGCTTCTTTTTCTTGTAAGATGTTTTAAAAGCTATTAAATGTATATTGTGAAATGCTCTGTTAAAATTTGTATTTGGGCTTTCTTCCTGTAAGTTGTTTTTGTGCTGTGATTCACCTTAGTGACGGGATATTCACAATTCATTGACAAAACAGTAGATTTCATTAATGTTTGCAGGCGCAGGTTGTTTTGAGTGTTAGTTTAAGTGTCATTTTCTATACAAGGATATCAACACTATGCCCTTCTCAAACGGTTTACAAGTTTATCAAAACATTTTGACAAATTCCCCCGGTTGCTCTCTAAATTCCAGGCTAAGCAAGCAGCCAGCGTTTATTTATACTGTAGCTTGTTTTCCACGGCCCATTTGTGTTTGGTCTAACTTGAGAACATAGCTTGCTTACACACACATGCTCATTTAAAATATAGATTTTATAGCATGTATCTGGGGATATGTGGCTCATGAGACATATTTGAAGCACTTCACAGTGAGTGAATTGCTCTTGTCTTCAGATGTGGACCTTCCCTCCCCAACCTGCAATTACTACAATTGCGTCAATCCAGTTTTGGTAATCAAATGTCATCATCGTTGTGAAAGATGTTATTTTAGGCCATGTAAATATCTTTCATTCAATGTGTTGCTTCTTCAGGAAAATTAATAAACACCCTCACAGCCGGCAGAGTTGTGATAACACCCAGTGTGGCCTGCCAGAAAAACAGATGTAATATCAGATGGTAATATAATGTTATATTATGAAATTATAACGTATCCTTATCCTGGCTGAAGCTAAAATAAATACAAATATTTAGATAATAGCCTTACAATACATATATAAACATGTAGTTACAGAAGTTGTCCACCGGAGGGCAGTCAGACATCAGTTTATAGTCCATTGGCATGAATCTGACACATCGTAGCCAACACGGCCTGGTTTTCGAAACTTAAGTGGAGAGTAGTAAATTAATAATTCAAACCTAATAAATATGTTAAATGTTTGCTCCCTTGATGCCTGCGATACCCCTGTAATTATTTGTATGTAGGCCTAGGGGCCCTCACATATTGTAAATAAAAAGGGATATAGGCTACTGCAGGCTATATCTATCCCTAAGGCACTAAGGGATCTCTAGGCACCACCATCTCTTTATGATACAGTGGTACATTTTATTTCCTCTATAATGTTAAGATCAATACTAATATAGGCTGAAAGCACCGTCTCACCTCCTCCCTGAACACCTGGCTTTCCTCTTGCCTTTTGACTCTATTCATCCACATTGCAGGGATTTGTATTCACAAGGGACTATGATGTGCTAGCCTAGGCCTTTATTTTACCCAGACACAATGTCGTCTAAGCCTGATGCATCGTTTTGAGATTGGGGAAAGGAGGGGTGGGGTGGGGACAAGCTTATCCCTTGTCACTTATTCTCGATGTCATAGCAGCGCCCAATCTCTGTGCGCTGGCGAGATAAAATAGAGGAACAATGACCTTTTCGGGTACAATATGAGGCATTGCCTCCGTGAAAACAAATAGACATGGATTTCCCCTCGGGCATTCAGCCACACTTCCCCTTAATAGCAAATGTGGTCTCCGTGGAATGGAGCAAGGACATCCTTACAGTATCCCTCCCACACACACAAACTGTCAGCCGTGCACACGGAATCAAGACCACTTCAGATATGAACCAGCCAGCCCACGGAGGATAAGTATGCACATTGCACAGTACTGAAAATAGCCACATAATCTGGTGCAAAGTCGTTTATCACAGCGGGCGTTTAACCCCCATCAGACATCAGTCAACTGTCTTCTCTCTAGATACGTTCATTCATTGGCCGAGACTCAGTCAATGCAGAAATAATGAGTCAGCGGACGAGAGAGAGAGAGAGAGAGAGAGAGAGAGAGAGAGAGGTTTGCCCCAAATTGGGTAGACTATTGGAAGACAGCCAGACAGGATTCGTATCTTTTTTCTAAATTTCCTAGCATGTGCTGTGTCCTCCGTGGGATAGAAGAGGACCCTGTTGCGTTGGTTAGCAGGCAGAGGCTTTAAGAAGTCCCCTTTAGCAGCCTATATTGGCCACATTGTGGAAATCAATCTGCATCTCTATGGGAGCATGTTAGTGTATCTTATCCACTTCCTTAGAAACCCCCATTATTCTGGAACATCTAAACGAATACAGGACAATTGAGATGCCAAAGGACTGGGGGGAAACTACATTGTCTCCTTGACAACCGTCTCCAAGCAACCATTACTCCTCAAAGCATTCCTCCAACCCCGACTCATCTGTCTGTCTTTATCTCTGCCTCGTCTTTGCCAATTTTCCATGTCGCCGTATCTCCTATACGTAGTCCTGCAGCCAGAGATCCAACCTTTAAACCTCAGCTTGTCTGATGGTCTGGTGACCTAAAAAGCTTTAACAACCTCCATCATTTCTACCTGCTTACTTCCATTGTCTGCTACACATTTGCAGCCCTTTGATGTTCCCAGTCATTTGTTTTGTAGGTTCAAGCAAGGGAAATAAAAGGACTTGTAAAGGGCACTGAGTTCAGTCAAGTACAGTATACAGTGTATATGGTCCATTTTACTTTGGCTTGAGAATATGAAGAAAAACAAAAAAGAAACTGAAACCTTATATTCTCCTGGGACAAAGGAGAATATTTATGGACTTGTTTCATGATCACAGGCTGTAGATGTCTTGCCTCTCTAAACCTCGCGGCTATCCAGTGCTGGACCTGCCAGGTCCTAGTCAGAAAAAAAAACAACCTCAACAAGACATTCAAATAATTCAGAGGACGAGATGCTCGTTAAGGACATCAAACAAAACGTATTTATTTCCTTGCAAACATAAGTGCTGCGTGGACTGACAAACAAGTGAGCGTGTGTTTCCACACTGACAAGACACCAAAACGTTTCCAGAACGCTCTTTTCTGTTTAGTTGTTCTGTGTGGCCAGCCCCCACAGACATGCGTGTCTAGTGTTACCATCACACCACCTCAGCACACGCTATGATGTGTGAAGCGAGGGAGAAAAAATGAAAGAAATGATAAAACATCATCATAACATTCACAGGTAGTGTTAAAAATGCTCTCATTTGTACTTCTGTAGCTGATGTGTGTCTCCTATGACTTCGTCTAGGTCTGTATCTGTATAGCTACTATAACCCACTCGCTCCTCCTGCGTATACTGTAAAGGGATCTTTGTGACGTTGAATCACAACATATTTGGTGAAATATGGCTTGTGCATTGATCCTCAATAATACAAATGAATGAATGCCTGTAATTCGTAAAACCCTGGGCAATATATCCAAAGTCTCGGAAATCGACGCCTAGTACAAAGGGCTATGCCCGGAACAAAATTGATAAAAATGTTTTATAAACCGAGACACACTAGTTAGATTGTACGGTAGCTATTGTCCACTGAGGTATGGTATATTTCTGGTATAGTGCGTAGTCATGACAGTGTCATTCCTCAGTCTACACATGGTGGAACAGCATGCTAGAAGGTCTACATTAGATCTACATCAGATTGCTATCAGTCTACATAATCAGTGCGTGTCACTTGGTGCTTGCTCAGTCGTGATTTCATTTTCGTTTCATGTATCCCCCCCCCCCCGCCTCTACCCCACACCCCCTCCTCTCTCCCCTCCCACCCCCGTAAACCGTCCAATCAGAGGCTTCACGAGGCGCTCTTGCGGCCGGCCAATTATCGCTCTTGGTGCTTCTCGTCAGGTAACGAGCTCTCTGTGAGCCGCGCTGTCTCTCTTTAATGTTGCGTCTGCTTTACTGGTTCGCCTCTGTGTGCCGTGCGAGAGATGCAGGCTGGCTTGCGGTCCGCTTGATGCTTTGTGTCCTCCGTTGCTCTCCTTCCACTGTCTGCCATGTTGTCTTATACCATCTCTCTCTCTCTCTCTCTCTCTCTCTCTCTCCTCTCCCCTCCCTGCACATTCAAGCCCCTCCATGGGCTCCCTGTCCAGCATGTGTGTGTTTGAGCATGTGTGGTTGTCTGTCTCTCTCTCTTTGCGTGTGTGTGTGTGTGTGTGTGTGTGTGTGTGGGTGTCTCTCTGCGTGTGCGCGCGTGCGTGCGTGTGTGTGTGTGTGTGTCACAGTGCGCTGAGGTCGTGGCAGGACCGGGACTTCTGTCGGAGGATCTTGCTCCCACGCTGGCGGCCCATCTCGCGGTAGTGGCCCCGGTCGCGGTCTCGCTCGCGCCCGTACGAGCGCGGCACCAGCCCCGACAGGAAGCGCTTGGCCCTGCTTGTGAGGCTCTCCCTGCGCCCTCCGCCCGGCTCGCCGCCGTCTGTCCAGCCGGGGCCCACGCAGTCGCCCCGCGCCGCCCGCACCGCACCCTCCAGTAGCTCGGTGGTGCCGTGGTCCAGGGAGGCCGACAGCTCCAGGTAGAGGCAATCGAACATCATGGCGCTGGAGTGGGCCTCTGAGACAGAGAGGGGGGGGAGGCGGGGGCAGGCTGGTGGTTAATATACCTGTAGCTGCAATAACACTGTAGAGACTAGTGTTAATATACTTGTAATAACACTATAGAGAGACTAGTGTTAATATACCTGTAACAACACTATAGAGAGAGACTAGTGTTAATATACCTGTAATAACACTATAGAGAGACTAGTGTTAATATACCTGTAATAACACTGTCAATGTCTTCGGGGTTCCATTCTCTGACTGATTGAGGTGGCTGGGGAGCGGGTCTGGGGTCCCTGGTGGTTTG
>JAODOY010003543.1:0-11468 GCA_025399855.1 Forbesichthys papilliferus
TAACAACCTCAGCCTGAACATAGAAATATTTCAAATATTTCACTTGCTATATATATATATATATATATATATATATATAGCATCTAACTACAAATAGTGTAATTTAATCTAATTTCAAGTGTCTTTAAGTAAAGCCAATTTTATTTAGCTCTTAATCACATTACAGTTTCAAAGGGTTTCACTTTACATGGAAACAAACAACACCCCCTTAACCTTCTCCTTCCCCCAGGAAAGGAAATTCTTACGATAATATAATTTCACTTAATCTCATTTCCTCAATGTGTCATCTAATCTAATATCTTCTCATATATTCTCACTACATATCTATTTGATCTCATACCAACTAAACACAGTATAATCACTGAAACATCCCTAGCTCAATTTTTCTTATCTCATATCAAATCATATTGTAATTCTCTGGGCTACTGTGTTACGGTAGGTTATTCAATTGTAATATGTGATATTATGTGTTACTTTGAAGAATCCTCACTTATTGTCCCTGTGATGCAACATTACGCCATATTAACAACAATATGTCTGGCATGTGTTTCTATGGTGAATATGCTGTACGAGCTCCTGCATGCTGTGAATCTGCTTACTTTAGCAACCACAATAAGACGGCTTTTTTTACGCAAGAGAAAATTCCTCTTTAGTCTGTCCCTATACACATACTGAGTATGTTAAGTATTCACATTTCTGACAGCCTCGTGTTGGAGGTTTTCCTATAGAGAGACTCTCAAATAGGTGCTGGTAGCAGGTACATTTACTGTACAATCATCTAAAGGACAGTTTGATTGTGCATGATAAACGCACTGTCTACTGCAGGGTTCAACACATGACCTGTGTTTACACAAGAGTCTATTAAATCATCAGGCTGTTCTGCATGAGAGTGGACTAATGATATATATATATATATATATATATATATAAATTATAAATAAAAGAGAGACAGTCTCAGGTGTACGGGGAAAGGAGAAAGATAAATAAAATAATAGAACACACAGAATAAGCTTTTCTTTGAGAGAATGATGCCTGCTATCATTGTATGACACACAGACACACACACACACACCACCTTGTATATTCAGCTCTTGGCTTTCCAATTTAAATGCAAATGTTCCCAAACTGGACTCCAGCACTACGTGCAGGCACAATCATTTGACGCAGGCAGCGATGAATTATATATTTTAATTAAGCAGGCAATAAGAATCACGCCTGTTCAGCTCTTTTCCCTCCAATAAGAAATGAATGAGTAAGTCAAGTGTGTGTGCGTGTGTGTGTGTGTGTGTGGTGTGGGAGGATGTACATGGAGGGATTGGAAGGCGGATGTGTAAATGGGCGGATGGCTTGATGGAAGGAGGGAGTGTGTTCCTTGTGTGTGTTTGTGTGTGTGTGATTGCGGAGTTTAGCCAGTAGGCCGTCATTATTCAAGAGATCTGAAGCTGTCAGATTTCAAAACTCTATTGTTCGCTGACGGACGGGTTTATTGCATTCATGAGCTCACAAACTGACACACACACCCCACCCACCCACACACGCACACACACTCACACACACATCATGCAGATGTTGATGGGTTAAGCAGCACTTACAGAATGCAGGATTGTGTTGCCCTGACGAGGGATGCAATTTTAATTTCAACCCGTCACTCCTTTCAACATGGGCCCTGATAACATACAGATGAGCTGCCAATCACACAAACACACACACGGCCAGAGGAAATCACAAACAATGAGGACCCACACACGCGCCGAAAGACGATCTCTCTGGCATAAACACACACCACACAGACAAATATTATTATGCACCGACAGGGGCACATATATAGACCAATAAATGAATACAAATGTATATGCACATACTTGTGTGAGTGGCTTTCTAACATTCTTTCTAATGACACCTCCATGAAAAGATATATAATGATAAAAAAAAGAAAACCTCAAAAACTTCACGTCAAATACAACACATATTTATATAAACAGACATACAGACACATTCAAACACATCACACACACACAAAGTCATAATTAAAGGTATATTAAGCAATAATAAGCTAATTCACCAAAAAATCGTCGCGGTCCACTATTTCTTCTCTGTGCGTGCTGTAAAAATGCTTCTACTCAGCCCTGGTTTCATACAGTTACACAAAACAGTGGTGCAGACCGCACCACACAACAATAATATTCTAGCCTTCAGTGCATCCAATAGGTGGGCCGGTGCTTCTTAGGGAGCATCCTGTGGCATTGAAGGGAGAGGTGTTTAATAGATGTTTTGGGATATCTCGCTACACACAATATTTTGCAAGGCAATAATGAATTCTTTATGCTTTCTTGTGGGGCAATTACTATATATTTCTGTTTTGAAACAAATTATTATTCACTGTGCTTCTCCAGTGTCAAACGTAGAAGCCATTAGCCTTGTGATGTAGCCAACAAAAAACCTTCCTATTGTACAGACATTACAGACATTTCAGCTGGACTGTAAAAGGTTTTCCATGTTCTTGAACCTGGTATCGCTATTGATGTGTGTTGGGTTTCGTCAACATCAAAAGAAAAGGAGTAAAAAAAATAAGTCTACAACATAGGTTATTGAAAATAACAAGCAGTGCTCACTTTAGGAAATAAACAAATATCATAAACACATGTTCAGTTAACATAAATGTTGTTACAATTGGAGTGTTGTTTTTCATATAGGCATTTTGAATTGGCATTTCCACCAAAACAGTTTCTGTGCTTGTGCCCATATAGAGAAGTCTCTGTTTATTGTAAGATTACATTATGTTTTGCTGTTAAGGGGCACATCATATTTAACTTAGAACAGCTGCATGTAAATGTGAATTTTAGTGGAATATTTCAAATCGGCAGTCACACAGTCACACAGTTCAGCAGTGGCAACACAAAACATAACGCGCTCGTGTAAACGTCGTGGGTGAAAACAGATTAAGGCAGAGCAGAACTGCCACAGAGCGAGGTGAACGGAGATGACAAGGGCGTGTAACGGCAAGACGAAGAGGATATTCACTTTGCTCTCTTCATCTTTTCAAAAGAACAGTTGCTCTGTTCTCGACACTCGTGCTACGCTAGCACGCACACACACACACGCAGACACACAGTACTCGCAGAGGAAACAGACAGTCTTTGTTTAGGAGAGATAGAAATAGACTCAGGGAGAGACGTTATTAGAATTATGAAGGATATGAAAAAGAAACGACATGCTGGCTATACATGCCGTTCTCAACATTAAACGTCCCAAATGGTAACAGCACAGCTTAACCCCTCAAAATATGACAAATGATCATTATAAATATACTAAACTGTATGAAAACAACGCAATAGTCAACCTGATGTCCATGAAATGTGACTTTTTTGTGTTTAACTGTGTGTGTGTGTGTGGGTGGGTGTCATACTGATGGTTTGATCGTGAGCCGTTTGTTTATTTATGGTGCACTGTGCCTTTAAGAGATGCCAGCCCTTCCCTAAGAGGATGGACCCATTAGACTGATGAACAGAGAGGGGGAGGGAGGGAGAGGGAGAGAGGGAGGGAGGGAGTTCATAGAGTGAAAAGATAGCATGAGAGATGTAGATGCAAGAAAAAAAGAGATTCAGAAAGAATAATTTTGAGTAGGGAGAGGTAAAGAGAGAGGCCTACAGAGGGGAGCAGGGATATTCCATGGGGCTGTAAGTTGGTTCACTGGGCGGTAGGGCGTGCGTACTCACCCCTGCTCTCGGACACACACGCTGACAGCCTCCCCGTGTGTGTTTGTATGTGCTTGTGCAGATGGCGAACCTCGTGACGTCGCTGTGCTGTGTGGTGCTGGCTGCCGTTGTGGTGGCTTACGCGCAGAGACGAAGTCAACTTGGTGAGTACCGTCTACTCAATATCCTAGCCCCATTCCAGAAACCTTTATTGTTCTATATTCAAGCCTAGCACATGTCTGCTCTGAAAAATGTTCCATTCAAAATAACTAATTTACTTTTCCAATTTACTCAACTAGTTAGCTGTAATCACTGTGAGCAAACGCTAACATTGGTTCTAATTCCAACCGACAATTTCCGTGCCTCTCTTTCACCTTATATTTGCTGCGGTCACTTCTCTCATATTAAGTACTGAATCTTTACCCGCTCAAATTGAATTACGTTCTCTGAACTCTGCTCTGCTGGATTCCCCCCAATGAATTCCACTGTGGTGTTTACCTCTTGACACATTACTCCATGACACTTGTTTGTCCCAGTTGTGACTGTAATGCTTACCGGGCGTCCAGTAGCTGGTTACTCAGCAGGTGTATGCTTGGTTTGATTTGGGTTCAGGTGAATTAATTCACATTGTGAAGTGACACATTGAACTGCACCGTAAAACAAAAATGTACTTGCCATAGCTTTGCTTGTTTTTGAAGAGCTTGTGGCCATTACTTTGATTATTTTGAGTTCAGTCAGATTTTAGCAGGTTCAGTTGTTTGGTAAACAGTTTAACATCACTTGATTATACAAAATAGTCCTGATTTGACTTCTTGGAGAGCTGAATATGAGTATGTTTGTTTGCATCCAATTATTGTAAATAATTGAGGCTGCAGTACTGTGAATGTGTTTTAAATAACACAATATTCACAAATCCAAACTGCTGGAACTGTCTTCTCCTGGACATCAAATGTCCAGATCTGCTCTGCAGCTCTGAATTAACAAAGAAACACCTTAATAACAAATGCATACATTTTCTAAGATATAGATAAATAAATTAATTACAAATAATCTTTTCATGTAAGTAGCATGGCGATAATATTGTTTGTGCACGCGCCAATAAGGATGGGAAACTGAAGTCAGCTGACTAGGGGGAAAAAAAAATGTGACACACATTCAGGAGTGTCAAGGGTCAACAAACACTTGCGCACACACACACACACACACACACAGACACAGACACACAAACATAAAGGTTAATGTGACTGGGATAGAGAGCGATTAAGATTAACAATAAGGTTGAACAAATTAACTATAAACGTTCTATAATAGAAAACAGAACACTGTGAAAGCACACGGCAATATTGGAGAACAGCAAAGAAAGGACACTTTGTATGCCATGATGGTCTCAGCGTGATATCAGATCAGGGGTTTTATTTGGGGCAAGAGAGAGAGCGAAGGGAGCACTCTGGAGATTAACACACAACCAGGAGAAAGTATAGAATATTGGCAGCAATAGGAATAAAGTGTTGCCTACCCTCTGGCCAGAACTGTGTGTGTGTGTATGCGTGTGTGTGTGTGTGTGTGCACTTGTGAGTGCGAGAGAGAGAGGGATATTTCACTGTAGGGTAGAATATGACATATAGCTGTCAATCAATATCACTTATTTTAGTATTTCCAGCTGACATACACGCACGTGAACACATACACACCCTACAGGCCTACACATCAACAATACACAACTACACAAATAAAATATATTCACCCACAGGCATACAGAATACTTACGCATACAAGTATCTTGTAGTGTCTTGACTCAAACTGACAAAATGCTGGGTACTTTGGTTGACAGGGCTCTCTGAGGTACGTTTAAGCAGAGATCTACGACACACACACACATGCGCACACACACTACACCCTTCCCCATACCTGCAAAGATTACACAGCCAAGAATTACCTTTATTGACTCCGCATTTATACATTATGACTAGACACTAAGACATTAATGTTTATAGCACCAATAGCCTTGTATAATGATGCGTGTGTGTGTGTGTGTGTGTGTGTGGCAGCGTGCATGTGCAGCTACTCTGATGGTCTAGATCATGGATGTAATATAGGAACTGGATATGACACTTAAAAATGCATTAATTTATAAGAAGTGCTCGAAGAGCGAATGTGTGTTCTGCTTCTAGCACATACTCATACTGTACATGCTCTACCACAAACCAACACAAACGTACGCTAGCAAAGGTTTGCATAAACTCACCAACATTAAAATCCATAATTTCATACTTTTTGCACGAAGCTGGTGGACAATAAAGGTTTATAGTAATTTTAGAACAACTTATTTTGTAATAACCAGCAATGGGACATTTTTTTGGAAACATACAGTACTGTAGATACTGCATGTTTTTGGATGCAGTACCAGCATTGGCCTTCGTACTAGTCAGGAAGCAAGACTTGCTTGGCGCTCCTGGAGACGGTCTGGACTAGACCCCCACATTGAAAACCACAGGCTTAGAACACCATATATACAAATATGTCCGCCACACAGTAATAAGGGCAATATCACACACTTGTCTCTTTAATATAATACGGTACATAACATTAATATTAATAACTCACTGCCAAGGCACAAGGACTAGAAATTCAAATCAAACATTCATTCACAATCAGACACTGCTCTTATACAAAAAAAGGGCCGAGTGATTTGTTTCTATGGTGACGAAACTCTATTTGACTGACCTAGATCTTCTCAATTAACTGAAGACAATTTTACCCCACAGAGACAGACGACATGTCAATCATGGAACGTGGGAATCATTTCTGGTGTGTAGAAATGAGGACATTAAGATATTGAGAAGGTGGTACCGGGAGATAAGGGGGCAAAATGACAGCCGACGCACGAGTCCAGCAAGGAACATTTAACCATGTCAATCAATGTCACCCTGCTCTTTTCTGTTATGTTATCACAAACACCTCTGTGTGTGTGTGTGTGTGTGTGTGTGTGTGTGTGTGTGTGTGTGTGTGTGCGTGCGCGCGTGTGCGCGTGCGTGTGCGTGCACACACAAACAACACATTTATTTGAGTCATATTAAAGGTACACTCCAAAATAGTAAAGCGTGGGGAATTTACGTTTTGGTGGTAGCCATCTGTAGCACAGAAAGTCGTACCAACGAAAACTGAATACAAACGTACTTCCTCAATGAATCCAAATTCACCTAATCAATCAATTACAACATGAATCACAAACACATCATGAAAGTGGAGTGATATGATTGGTACTAACAGCATTTGATATAACACAAGTTTATTACCTTTTTATGGAGCATATTAATACAGATCCAACGTTAATATGTTGTTTGCACAGTCAATGTGTTATTGCACCATTACAGCAAGTTCTACACTGAAACACTATTATGTACTGACGTGGCAATTCAACTGATGTCAATTGGGTCGTTTGTGCACGTTTTCTTCTTACTCTACGTGCAGCAATATTTCTAGTTGTACAGTTTTATAACTGGTTGTGTTACTCTTAGATCACCTCCAAAATGTATGGCTTGCTTTGTTTACATTTCGGTGATCAAAACATTTTTTTTCTGCATCCCAAATGTTTTTATTTGTATTTGTATTCGTTGATATCTTCATGTAGGTGGACAGACATTAGTGACATTTCATAGAGCTTTAAGGTTTATGACCATAAATGGCCATTTAGGTTTAGTTTCGTCATGTAACGTATAGGCTTCACGTGCACTCGCACAGCACCTTGGAACATGGCTGATTATTAACTGAACTACATGCAAGCGTGCGTAAATCAAGTGTACGAACGATTGATAAATCTTGCTTTTTTTTACTTTTTAACGTTTATTGCCTTGTACGCATTAATGGTTAACTTACTAACTGTACACTTGATTGCTGGCTAATGACTGTGATGATTGTATGTCTTATTACAATGCATAGCAACTGATATGCGGTAAATTATATCTTGAAGTTTGTCATTCCATTATTTTTTATTGGCTGTGGGACCATAATTATTGAGTCACACATCATTGAAAGCATTTTGAACATGTGCAATGTTTACAACCGTTCACTTGTTCAAGCCAAAGATGTTGGGCTAACTCACACTCAGCAAGCAAAGTACAGCACTGGCATTTATGCAACAGGCACAGGAACATATTTTGAATGTTTTAACAGTGCTACCGTCATGTAATGACGTGCAACAAAGAAAAGAAATATATATATTACTAGTGACACTAAATTATTCATAATAATTATGAGGAAGTTGAATTCTTTTAATGTCAGTGGAAAGATCTTAAATAACTTTTATTGCTCTTTTATTGAAAGTCTTTTAAGCTTTTCCTGCATCTGTTGTTTCAATGGATAATCCATTAAGGACAAGCACAGTCTGTATGGCATCGTCAAGGTTTGCTCCAAGATCATTGGAGTCAAACTGAAACTTGTGTTCCCTCAGGGAGAATCAGACAAAAAAGAAGGCAAAGAATATTATAGGCCAACCTAATAATGTTTTGTCTGCAGTGTTTGAGTTGATGCCTTCAAGGCGCCGTTACTATGTACCCCGGAGGAGAACAAACGCCTTTATCCCTCCTGCTCTCTAGGCTACTAAACTCTAACAGTAATCATTTAAAATCATTTGTATTACTAAGATTACTGTTATTATCATTAATGTGCTTTACACTTTTATGACATCTTTATGACTCATCTGTTCTATTTATCTTACACTATTACTAGTCTTACCTTGTTTGTTCATTTGTTTAATGAGCTTAATTTGATTTAACGCTAAATGTTTTTGGTTTGGGTAAGATGCACATGAATTGCCCTCCTTGGGATCAATGAAGTTTTCTGAATCTGAATAATGTAGTACTTGTACACCACATTGTCCCAAAATATAGATATGCCACTTGTCAGTCTTAATTACTTAATTAAAAAATGTAAGATCAATTTTATTCAGAAATGTATTCATTGACTCTGTAATAGTGTCTGTAATGTAGACTATAAACAGGAGGGCAATCAATATAAAGAGTTGTACGTTACATTAGGGTATGAACAACAAATACATGAATTTAACATACTTGTAAGTGAAAGTACATTGTTTTTATTTGCTTTTAGAATGTTTAGAAACAGGAGAAAATTAATGATTTCCATAAACAGTGAACATGTAGGCTAAACTTGATTTGTTTTCTACAGTATATACTCATGTCTTATTACATGCACTGTAATTAACTTGGTCGGCCTCTGTGTGTGGTTGAAGGTGAAGCCTGTGGGTGTGTGCGCTAGTGCATTTCTACGTGTAATTTACGAGAGTCCATCTACTGATTGAGCTCCTGGTGTTTTCTCTCATAACTCTTCCTACAATGCCTTCCCTCACTCTCTCCTACCCCAAGTGCGCTCTCTCTCTCTCTCTCTCTCTCTCTCTCTCTCTCTCTCTCTCTCTCTCGTAAATCGCCTACTTTGCCACCTCATCTTATTCATAATTTTCCGACCCTCTATGACACGCCCCAATAGCTTCAACAAACCCTCTCTCCCTCTCTCCAATTGTCTGATGTTCTCCCCACCTACCCATGGCCTTCCTCTCTCCATCTCTCCATCCAATCATCTCTCCATCCATCACTTAGACCGTCAGCAGGAGATTTACTGGCCCGTGACTCACTCACCATGCTGTGTGTGTGTGTGTGTGTGTGAGAGAGAGAGAGAGGGGGGGGAAGGGGCAGGGGCAGGGGGGAGAGATATAGAGAGAGAGGTGTGTGGGGTAAGTCAATACTAACACTGCAGATTAAAATACAGTAAATATTTAATCATACATACATGTTTAAACTATGCATTATATACATAGTCAGTATATAACCAATCAATAGAGGACTTACTTCACTAATTGGATCCTCCCTGCCATCCCGCTTACATAAATGCTTATTAGTCTAATCAGTGTGTGTAGTGATTGGTTGGTGCCCTCTGACACCACTCGTGTACACACAGAGAGCGCGTGAGGTTCATTTTCACTCTAATTCCCCGGTTTATGCGGCTGACGGAGCTGTATTTATTTCTCTAGCGTTCGCCACTTGGCCCGTTAGCTTTCTCCGACAAGCCGGGACATGCCCTCGTCTAGACTGCTGGAAGACCCTCGGGAACAAAGTATGTTTGCGGGAAGCGAACGTGTGAATCAAATTATGTCCGTGCTTATTTTTAGAAGTTAGCAGGTAACACTGTACAGAGAAGAACACCGCCAGTTCTCTGGAATGGGCTAGTTGAAGATGATCATGAAATGCTCATCTTCCTATTGGTAGGCTACACAGCTATTGAAATCCTTGAAATGCCCAAGAGCCAATCACAACAGACGACCGCATTAACTGGGAGCAGACAGATCAGACATTAAAGGCATGGCTAATCAAAACGTACTTCCTCAGAAGCCCCGCCACACACATTGAAAGA
Source organism: Forbesichthys papilliferus (assembly GCA_025399855.1). Taxonomy (NCBI): domain Eukaryota; kingdom Metazoa; phylum Chordata; class Actinopteri; order Percopsiformes; family Amblyopsidae; genus Forbesichthys; species Forbesichthys papilliferus. The sequence continues at coordinate 10,119 of JAODOY010003543.1, forward strand.
CATTGGGAAGCTTAGGGAACTGTTGTTGTAAGCGGTGTGCACCTCTTATTACTTACAGAGCCAACCAGGCTGTGCAGAAGCTCCGAATCTTACAATTAGCTTTTAATAACGGACTACCTCTTTAAAGGCATTTTCACACCTACCGTATAGTTTGTTTGTTCTTGTCCAAGTCAGTTGATGAGTTCATGAACTTCACATTCTTTTCACGCAATATCACGCGCAACCATGCGGGACTGACAGAATATGCATACAGTATATTACACAATCGCAGGCCATTTCCCACCTCCGGTTTCATCAAAATACCTGTTGTGTTTAGGTCTCTTCTCCTATATTGTTGGTCATATTACTGACATATGGGATATGGTTGATATCCCATATCAACCCTATAGAGCATTACATTATTCCGTGTCTTATCAAGTTTTATACGTCTACCTTGTCCGCTCCTAATCTGTACATTTGCTAGAGCCGAGTCATATTTTTTTCACCTGCTGTTAGATTATTGTCTAGCTCCCTTTGTTTTTTTTGGACCTCTATGTTTTTGGACTACCTATACTTTTGGTCTATGATTAAGCCTGTAGCTCCGTACTCTGGTAAAACGAACATGCGCACTCTGCAGTTGGAACATCACCTCATGTCTGTTACCAAAACCTGGAAGGGACACCCAGAAGAGAACTGGCACAGAAACGGCAAGAAAGACAAGTCGTATCCAATAATCAGCATCAGTTATTGATCAACATAAGGACAATATCAACAGTCTGAATCCATCAGGCTGGTAATGGAACATGCTCCATCAATCACAGTCCGTTAAGTTCAGATATGAAATCCTGCTGGTCCTGATTTATCAATCTAACATGTAGAAATCAGCGCAGATACGAGTGCAGACATCGTCTTACAACAGCGTACACGTTTGATTTATGAAGCCATTCATGTCTCGCTAAATAAGCCTAAGAATGATTGAACCCCTAAATATGCTGGATATAGAGGCCTGGCCCTTAGTTCGCGATGCTGAGAGTCGTAATACGTCTCAAATCGGGTCTAAAGAGACAACTGTCCACACTGTTCTTTGCAAATGATCGGATAGTATTTGTGTGTAACCAACCTATCTGCATGAGTTGCTGTCTTAATCACGTAGGCATCAGTATCCATAGCTACACAGCATTCCAAAGCAGATGCAGAACACACACACACACACACACAGGTTTGGATGTTTAGTCAAATCCAGAATCTCCATGTGCTCCATCAATGCTGACAGGTTTATCTACCATGAAGTCCTGTTAGACAGGACACACTATTTGTTTTGGAGTATAAATCCCATTTAGCCTGTCGGCCATACTGTATGTCCCCTGGCTA
>JAODOY010003544.1:0-11468 GCA_025399855.1 Forbesichthys papilliferus
ATATATAAACATTTTAACATTTCATATATTTAACATTTTGTCAATCTCACAAAATATCATCTCGCAGTCTGTTGTTTACAGCCTGGTTCAAACAATGGTTTTGTCTATTCAGTAGTAGGGTAAGATATTAATTAATTAATTATTTAATAAATAAATAAAATATGTAATACATTAATTAATGAATTAGCAGTTGTAAAATAGTAAATATCTAGCATGTGTGTGTGTGTTTATATAATGTGTTTAAATATATCCACTTATGAACACATTATATTGGAGGAGTACTCTTGCCTCCAGTAGTATGGACTCCCCCAAACCCCCCCCCATTCCTGGTTTCTCCACATGCAGGCATCATCAGGACCGCCCTGTCAGACATGGACCGTGAGACGCGGGACCAGTACGTCCTGGTGATCCAGGCCAAAGACATGGTGGGCCAGATGGGCGGTCTCTCGGGGACCACCTCCGTCACCGTCACGCTCACCGACGTCAATGACAACCCGCCAAGCTTCCCCCACAGTGAGTCGGCCCTCCTCTCCCTTGGGTGGCAGATTGACGTTGGTGTGCTGCCAGTCGGTCCCTGTGATGGCACCCTGCAATCAGAAGAGGGGGAAGGGGGGGGGGATGGAGAAACAGAGCAGCTTTTCATTGCCGTTCTATTATGTCTTTGAGTGGAGTGTTGTGTGAGTGTTGCCTTTTGAACAGCCACTTGAACCCAGCTATGCCCTGGCTGTACTGTACATGTAGCTGCACCGTTAGCTAGCTACGCTTTACCACTTATCCCTTTTGAGGAGGAAATCAGGACGCACCAGCCGCAGAGCTATAGCAGAAACACAGGCAATAGGCAGGATCTATCGAGATCATTCATTTTATTAGAGCAATTACAGTATAAGCAAATAAATAAGTAAGGCTGTAGATATATCAGCCTCAGAATAGAAATGTGAAATATGCATTGGGGCCATCGGTGTGAATATGCAAAAATTGCATTATGGCTGTTCTAGAGGCACATATATGAACTATATATATATATATACGTTACACTGGACTTAAGGGCTATTTACTAGCCTATTCTATTGTTTTGTATTATTTCTTCTATTATGTATTGTGTTTACAGTTTAGCATTTAACATGTCCTACATTTGTCACAGATTTTAACAATAGAGTCTAAGGATTTTCCACAAAAGATTTAGAACCTAATCCAGAAGGATTCTCAGAAGATAATCATCAGCGCTACAAACAAATGTGCAATGCCTGTGCTATATTAATCCCTAACGTAAAAGCATGAGCCTCGTATCTCTTTATTTGCATTTGTAATGTATGCGCGGCGTGTCTTTTCAAGTTTTACGGACAAACGAGGAACGAGCGTTTTCTGTGTAGCGGGATGCTCTTCAGAGGAGCTGGGGGCCGCAGGATCAATCAGCCCTCATTTTTTTGTTGTCAGCCTATTTCATGAGCTGCTAATGGCTTCTAGGCCCGGCCGTAGGATGGATTCAAAGCCGCGCGCCGCTTCTCATGATAATCTAAAGCGCCAGCAATCCGTTTACTGCTGATAGCTCCAACCGCTGCCTGGTTGTTGCACCGCTGGACTAGCGTGGTGCCAAGTCAATTTGCTGACACCCCTGGGGTTGTTGAGGGGGCTCAAGTTTGCACAACAAGTCATCAGTGAGGCTTTAACCCAGTGCTGTCATGCTGGGAAGAAAGAAGCTTCGGAGGAGTCCCGCTCCCTTGCTCTGGCCGTCACCCCTCCCCCATCCCCTTCCCGGGGTCAAATGTCACCATCGACCGACCACTGCAGAGCTTAGAGGGTGTTCCGGAGCCAGGCCTTAGCCGGCTGACAGATGCCACGGTTTGGTTGCACATGGAGCTGGTGAAAGAGGGGGGTAATAGGGTGCAGGGGCGTAAAGGGGAAGGGAAGAGGAAAGCAATTTTTTGGTCCCTTTTAAAGAGCCGCTATTCCATGGCAAATTAAAAAGCCATTACAGAGATTACACGGCAGCAAACAATGTCAGGGAGATTAGCATTTAGACGGCGGCTGAGGGAGACAGCGGTGCGAGCAACACGAAAAGGTCTGGTAATGAGCTCCGCCACGGCGATTGGGTGGATTATGATTATGAATATGATTCTTTCTTTATTCCTACAAGGGTCCTTTGTTTTTAAACTCCAAGGTGCAGACAAAGGCTTGGGAAACACAATGGAGACTTTCCGAGTGCTACAAAGCTGAAGTGGACCGCAGGGGTCTGACCATGAACATGGTTTTCACTTTGGTCTAGGCGGGGACTGTCCTCCACCTTCGGCCAAGGTTCAGGAATTTTGAATAATTCGCATTTTCACTAAATCCTTCTACCTTCTACTAACGTCATCCTACTCTCATCCTCTTTTGTTAGTTTTTTGGTCAGTTTTGGACCTGCGGGAGGTGTCAGTCATATACTGTGTAACAAGAAAGAGAAGTCCACACTCAAAAGGATAGACCAGTTTGAGCGTGGACCAGCCCGTATCAAATGATTTTCATCATTTGTACATCAAGTCATCGAGTAATTGATGTGTTTGCTGCAGTATATTCTTTGCTGTAGCGCGAGGCAGGCTTTGTTTTATGTGTCGCTATGGTGATGTGTCTGCCGAGCCACGTGGCTTTATGAAGAGCTGCGTGCTCAAATGGAAGCTGAGCACCTTCGAGGTGGCAAGGGAAAACCGAGGCACAGTGTGACGGGGTCACGCTAGAGAACGGGCTGTTTCACAGACACCAGCATGTTGGGGGATTTTGACCTTGTGATTTTATGTTATACAAAGGAGTTCCAATAGAAGCCGCTCAGTCTGTGAGGTTATTGAAATAATATAAAAGATGGTGCGTTTCAATGGAATCAAAAATGGAGCGCTTCCGGTCTCTTAAGTGGCTGTGTCACTTACAACATTTTGCTGTGGAGGCTGACGTAGGCAGTGTCAGATGGAGATTGATGTTAGGTACTTGGGAATTAACGTAATATACTCAAAACACCCATTAACGCCCCCAGAGAGAAATAATTGTGAAAAATTGCGGTGAAATCCGTGGACCTCCCCATTGACTTGCATAGAACGCTGGGTCGCTCTGGTCGGTAGGGTGAATATCTCCCCTCCTCCCCGTCTTTCAAATGTGGACTGTTGGAACCTCTCAGTTATTCCATTCTCTCTGGTACTACCCCCCCATCCCATTTCCCCGTGTCCCTCCAGAGAGCTACCAGCACACGGTGCCAGAGTCCCTGCCAGTCCACTCGGTGGTGGCCAGGATCAAGGCCTCGGATGCGGACGTGGGCGCCAGCGCGGAGATGGACTACCGCATCATGGATGGGGACGGGCCCGGCGTGTTCAACATCACCACTGACGAAGAGACGCAAGAGGGTGTCATAGTTCTCCTGAAGGTACACTCGCCGATTGGAGGCTGACAAGACGCTTTCCGTTTCCCCACGGCCTCTGTGTGCTGAATACATAAGCTGGTGCTTCTGCACGATGAGTAGGAACACAAACAAATTGGAGTTTGGAAATGCATTGCAAAGGCGGGGTTGTTATTGTTGTTTTGTGCGGTCTGCACCACACAACAATAACATCCCCGCCTTTGCAATGCATTTCCAGTCTGTGGCACTGAAGTAAAGGTTGTTTTTGTTTTGTTTTAGTTCGAATATCAACAAGCTTTCGCCTAAATGAATGAATGTTCCTTTAAAGGTACCATGCTGAGGTCGGATGGCAAACCTTTACTAACATGTTAAAAATGTTTTCAGTTTGCTTTGAGTTTGCCCCTAACACAAGAAAACATTTTATAATAGAAGATATTACAGCATATATGTCTTTTAAAAACGATAGTCTATAATCAGTCAATAAGAGATGCTGCGTTCTTATATATCGTTCTATGAAGTGGATGCTGGGCGAAAGGCTTCATTTTAAATCTTAACGACTTTGAATGTTTACACAAAACACTTTATTTTATATGTTCAAAGCTCGCCAAGAACGTTTGCATCAGTTCCCCCAATTTGAACGCAGCTCAGGTGTACATGCTCATACTGCGCTGTACCTGCGACGGGAAAATAAACTATTTTATTCTGATGCTTTTGGAGAGCCTCAAATTGCCTCGTCAGGTCAGAGAGATGTGACACTTCCTTGCTGTGTCTGCTACGTATGAGGTCCATTGTTGGCCACATATCTGTCAGAATCTGATCTTCAGCTTGTCTTGTGTAAACCTCGGTCAATGGCCCCAGACAATGAAAGTGTCACATCAGGATTCCCCTGTCGTGTATTACGGTTGCATCTGAGAGTTCAACAAGCCAAACAAAATGGCTATGTTTGCAACTGCAGTCATTTTGAGAAATGTCTCTTTTGGTTGAGGGGGGAGGGAAAGCTTTTTCCAAAATCAATAATATTGGCTTTCACGTCAAGTCGATATAAAAACAAACAAAACAAAAAAACATTCTTAAAAGGTCTTATTGAGTGTCAAGTTTTAAAGGATATTTAAAATCCAACATCCTTCATTGCTTTCAATCTCCCGGTGTTGTCCAAGGCCTGCATGAATGATTCACACAAACACACACATCTTTATCTTTATAGCAGCACTCGCCATTTTACTGCAACGGCAGCAGCTGTCGAGGTGTGCTCTTTAAAGATGAATAAGATTGTCAGCTTTGACTGCTAAGCACCCTTCCAAGACCGTCAACTCACTTCTGCTTAAACCATTCGCACAAACAGTCACATCAAAGTGATAAGAAATGATTCTCTATGTTTGGAATTTAATTATGTTCCTCGTCCGCCTCCTTCTGGTGTGTGTGCTGTTGACGTCGCTAGCCGCTGGACTTCGAGACCAAGAGCAGCTTCTCCCTGAGAATCGAGGCCACCAACAGAAACATCGACTCCAACTTCCTGAGCGCCGGACCGTTCAGCGACACCGCTTCGGTGCGGCTGACGGTCGAGGATGTGAACGAGCCCCCGGTGTTCTCCTCGCCTCTCAGCAGGATGACGGTGTCGGAGGACGCCAAGGTGGGCACCTCCATCGGTAGGGTGTCTGCTCACGACCCGGACAACAACGGCGCCGGCGCGGGAAACAGCGCCATAAGGTAGCGGCACACCGTCTCACTCACAAGTTTAGTAGGGTTGTTTTTACACTTAAGAAAGGTCAGTATTCTTCCAGTCACTTTCACAATAACCTTTAAAAAGGACTTCATTTGGAAAGGGGTTCAATTTTGTTACCCATACCCCGCATGCTGTGGAAATACACCGTGGTACTCACAGAACTGTGTCCAAAGCGGTAACACAGGCACTTTAAAGCAGAGTCCTATTAGAAGCTAATATACTCGACGACGGCGCTTTTTATCTAAAATTTTAAGAATCTGTAGACTCTTGAAATCTCCGGGCCTGGCGAGTCTCCGGCACAGCCTGTGCCAGATGGTCGGCAGTGCAGAATTTGCAAAAGTGAAATGCCATCTTGAGCAGGAGGAGCATTCTCCCTCGGGAGGTGGTCAGGGTTCTACATGCCGTGGCATTTATGGCAACAAAAAAAAACCCCAAGAAAAGCAGCGCGCCACTCCTGACTCCTGAACACCCCCCCCCTCCCTTTTCACTCATTATGCATTAATTGAATGAATATTGTCTGCTATTGCATGCTTGGTCTGTTAGGATTGTTCGTAATCTTAATCAGAAAATCACATTACTGTGTCATTGTGGGTGTAAATTGCTACGTTTTGCTGTTCTGAGTGTTATCAGCCCAGCAATATATCGCGCTACAAAAGTTGAAATTAAAATGATTGTGGAACTAATGCAGCCACAAGAGTCGAATTACACTGCAGTAATACCCTTTGGATATAGGCTAATTGAAGTCGTAATTTTTCACCGAAATATGAGTATTGGAGACGTGATCTATGTACTCTGAGATATGTGGGCTGCCCATTTCATTCTGTGTTATTACAATTCGATTATTATCTCTGGTTTTTAATGAAACTGTGATGTTTTTTTCCCCCACAACAGCAGAAAGTTTTTGTCATACATTTTTTTTTTATTGTCTGCTAAGAAGAGTAAAAGTATCTTTTTTTTAGTTGCCCTCACTAATTAATGCCTTATTTTGATGGATTAAAATATCCACTGGAAGAGCTTAGATAAAAATAATGCTGCCAACTTTATCTTGCCCTGCTCTAGGAAACAAACACATTTGTCAACCCCTTGTCCTGTGCAGAAGCATGTTGTTCAGATGTCTGTGTGATCATTACCAGGTACTCCATAGACAGAAACACAGACCTGGAGCGCTTCTTCAATGTGGACGCTCTGAGTGGGATCATCAGCACAGCAAGGGCTCTGGACAGAGAAGCCAACTCAGTGCACAACCTCACCATCTTCGCTATTGAGAGCCGTACGTACACACATCAACACACATCTACAACACACTAACATATTCGCTATTGAGCCGTACGTACACACGTCAACACACATCTACAACACACTAACATATTCGCTATTGAGCCGTACATACACACGTCAACACACATCTACAACACTAACATATTCGCTATTGAGAGCCGTACGTACACACGCACGCATGTCTTCTAGTTTTGGTACCTGTACATCTACACACTACACACACGTACACACATATACACAGCACAGCACGCATACTGTAACACACACTGGAGAGTAAGAGGCTGTGCTGTGAAGTGTGCTGTACCGTGGCTGTACCGTGATATCAAAGCCGAGTGTATTGCAAAGCTTCCGTTGTAACGAAGTCTACCACGATACCTTATGTTCATGTGTTTCTAGCCTGGTGTAAAGTGAATATGTAAAAAAATCTCCTCAGACACGTCATCTATTTTTTACAGTTTTTTTAAATGTATTTAATACAATTATTTTAAAGCACCTCTCTCTTCCGGACACTTTACGTCCCAGCCCAGAAGGCGTTCGATAGGAGCCAATCAGTGTCTGATTCTGCGGAGGTTTGCACAATAAATGAGGCCAGGTTAACCCACCAAGTTCTACACCTCCACCCCCCAAAAAACACTACCCCCGCCCCACTCCCCTCCCCTCCATCATAAGGAGTGTGTGTGTGGGGGGGTGGGGGTCACAGCAGTGTGTCAGGGGAATGCTAATTCAAACGCTGGGATGTAGCTTCGACCTCTGGGTCTCCCTGAGCCGTATGTGTGTGTGCGTGCGTGCATGTGTATGTGTGCACGTGTGTGTGTGTGTGTGTGTGTGTGCGCTTGTATGTGCACGCCTGTGTGTTTACTTGCTTGAGCGTGTGTCTGTGTGTGTGTGTGCATGCGTGCATGTGTATGTGGGTGTGTGTGTGCATGTGTGTTGTGTATGTGTGCACGTGTGTGTGTGTGTGTGTGTGTGAGGCCAGGTGCTGACTAAGGGTACGAGCCCTCACCCATGTTTGAACTATGCTAATGCGGCTGTGAGGCGGGGCATGCCTGTCCCCCATCTCCTTCCCGTTCTTCATCTCCCTGCGCGGCTTCAAGGACGCCGGGGCTTTGTCTGCTCTCTGTCGCCGCGACAACAATTACCGGGCGCTCCACGCAGACACATGCATACATCAGTACGGGCTCTGCGCGCCCCAGCCTCGCTGCTACTGAGCTATCACCGCTACCGCACGCTTTTTATAACGCTCGCCTTCAGGAGGTGTCTTTAGTATTTACAGGCCTCGGCACGCAGGCACTCTACGGCGCGCTGTTGGTTTAGGGTGTGTGTGTGTGTGTGTGTGTGTCTGTGAGTAGCGCATACAGTACTGTAGCACATGCCGGGAGAGAGGGAAGCATTTTTAATAATAACCATTTGAAATTGTCACAGCGGCCCCTCGCGCATGACAGACTGGCTTCTGACCCGCGGCGACACCGGTTTTCTGTTTCCATCTGGAGACAGACGTGTGCGCTTGCAGATGACAACCGAATTCACCTCCCTCTCCGCGACAGTATTTATAGCGAACGGTCGCAGAGGCTCTCTGGTTGAGGGATGGGCGTTTTGTCCCTACGCTTAGTGTCCCCACCCCGCCGCCATCACCAACAGCAACAGCAACAAGTCTAGGGCCTCATGCAGCACACTTCCTGTTTGTGTTTCCGGCAAATCAAGCTCCAGGGTTAGATCGCTGTCCTGCGTTCAGACGCGTTCAGGCGCGTTTAGACGTGTTCAGACGTGTTTCGACCTGTTCAGATGCGTTTAGATGCCTTCAGACGTGTTCAGACAGGTTCCGACCCGTTCAGACGCATTCAGATGTGTTCAGACGCAGCCATTAAGCCAAGTCAAGTTTATTTATATAGCCCTTAACCTCTTAATAAAAGTGTCTCTCAAAGGGCCACACAGCCCATATTTCACATGGAAACAAATAACACCCCTTAATAAACCTGCTACTCCCTACGGGCAAGGAAACACTTCCATTAAAACCCCTAAGACAGAGGGAGGAATCCAACCTTCCAGGACATTTAGTAGATTATGAATGGTGCGTCAAATGTAGTATTGACAGAAGCCACAGGTCTGAGGATATGTCACAACCAGGTCTACTCAACAACCATTGGGTTTGTATAGGCCTGTATAGCAGCACTACCCTGGTTTGTCATTGTGTCCCACCGGGCGTAGACGTCTGGTTAATTTAGGAACTATTGGAGCAGCGTTTAACCAATCGGTGTTGCTGCAATTGTTCTGACAGCAACATTTGGGTGGAGCCAGTCTACCGCCGACTTCCCCCAAATCAAATTACCTGCATTTTGAAGGATACAAACGATTGAACCAACGCACTTCTTGGTCCGTCCATTTCACTCAACCCTGGCCATTAATTAAAACACATGAGCAAGATCAATACTTCATAAATGCTGAGTGCGTATAGAGGAATAGTGTTTGAAAAGCAGAGCAGAACTCTGTGACAGTGACGTTCTCTCTCTCTCTCTCTCTCTCTCTCTCTCTCTCTCTCTCTCTCTCTCTCTCTCTCTCTTTGCTCCACAGGGGACCCGACACAGGTGGGGAAAGGCATCGTTCTCATCACAGTGCTGGACATAAACGACAACGCACCGATGTTCGCCATCGACTACGAGACCGTCCTCTGTGAGAACGCCCTGTCTGGACAGGTAGACTACAGTAGGAACCAGAGAGACCCCCCTCCCCCTTAACTGTGACCCGGAAGTGGTACCGAAGAGGTGTACACTTACTTCCTGTCTAGTCCATAGTCCAGGGCTGTATCTAAATACTCAGTATAGACTACCTTTGGTAAAGTAACTACTACCCAACCATTAGTCTAGTACGTTCTATGAGTAAGCGAGCGAGTAGTAGGGACACAATTCGGATATACTCAACTGCCATCTCACCTGTCCTTTGACCCGGATGTTTCCTGCGAAAACTCACCTCAATAGCGACATCTTTTGGTAGCAAATGTTAATTAGTACATCGCCGCAACTTCGCTGCTTGCTCCCGTCATGATATATTTAATTTACCGTTATTTCTCTTCTTCGATTTTTTTCTGGATAGTGCCCAACTGACTTATGGGATAGCATAGTGTGGAACGTTTGTACACTACGGAGGTAGTACGCCACTCGACTACTACCAACTACTTACTGAGTATTACTGAGTCCTGGGTGGCCATGTTTTAGATCTCTCCCTGCTCCATACACGCCTGGATCAAGGTTGATAAAAGCCTGATAACGACCCGAGCAGGGAGAGATCTAAAACATGCAGGGTGCAGCCCTCCTGGACGGGAGTTAAATAGACCTGCCATAGTCCTAGTCCGAAAAAATAAATATCTCACTTCACGCAACTTTTAAAATGACCTCTGAGTTTATTTGGTTGATTAGCCTGTTTGAAGTTACAAGGCAAAACTACTGTAGAATGCGTCTAATCAGTCACTTTAACTCAAAACACCTTTGTGAACCTGGACAATTCACCAAAACAATGCAGGATGAAAGCGTACCCCATTATCAGTAGCACCTCCAGGTCTCTGTCCTCTCCTCTCAGTGTTGGTTCCAGCTGGCTGGCTCTCAGAGCCATGCAGAAACCTTCCTCACACCTCAAAACAATATCGCTTTGCCTTTATCCACTTCAGAGCTCCGGGTCATTCCGGGGAGATATATCAGGTGCTCCACTGCTCATTATAGATGTTAGTCTGATGTCACATCGTCAGCGCGTGCTAAATTAATGACCAGTTCTTGCCTGTGCCTGTGCTCTTAACCGCGCCACCATATCGCACGCTAATATGATCTTTCACGGTGGGCTGGAGTGCCTTGATGGCTAATTCCGAAGGCCTGTGTAATCAGGTGAGGTGGGGGGTGGGGGCTCTGGAGGAGACAGCGAGGGCCGGCTTTGCGTGACTGGAGCCCAAGGAGCAGGTGATGCGTTCGGGGAAGGGGAAGGGGGGCAGGGCAGGGACCAGTGCGTGTAGCATTTGGACTTCTGTGCTGCCAAATGACTTGTTGTGGGTCTGCGCTGGCGATTCGTTTGCTGCTGGCATTTGGAAAATACAATCAGAGGCGAGGGCTAAGGCTGGAACGCAAAGAACAAATAAGGACAATTGATCAGGATGATGCATTGTATCTGGAGTGGCTATTAGACCCTTTTAAATATGTTATTTGCATTCATATTTCTGTGTTGTTTGTCACCACACTCTTGGGAGGGTGTACCAGAATAGCAAATGATTTCATTTGCAAAATGAGGGAGTATATTTCACATATGCCTCTTTCCCCCCCCTGCTTTTCTACATTAGGCGTGGTTACGTGTGTATTTTATTCCTCCCTATGATGTTACGTGGCTTTGTTCTCTATTCACATGCTAGTTTTATGTAGGTCTTTTATTCCTGTTGTGCAGAGTCAAAGCAAGCGCCACGCAGTGACTATCTGTTGAGTTCTAAATCGCTGACACTCGCCCTTTTTCCTTTTTGGAATTCCAAAAGCTTTTCATTTAATTTTTTTAAAGTATTCAGCACACGCTGGTGGGGGAAACATTGCTGCTTTATCTAGTTATGAATTCTCGTCATTAATAAGACATCAGTCCGCTGTGGCCCTGTGTTATACCAGGGTTATTGACCGGCTATAAATAAAAGCTGTTATCCTCGAGACAGCTGTTCAATGTTAAATGGCAACTGCCATCCGTCGATACCACTTGAATATGAAAATCAAACGATAACTTCCTTAACCAGTTATGGCACAAAGACAATGGCAGCATCGAAATAAAGCTGTCCGCTGCAATTCCCAGAATGCCACAGGGCATGGACAGCCATGGGCTGCATCCGAATACTCAGTATAAACTACCTTTGGTGAAGTGCCTACTGCTAGTACGTTCTATTAGTAAGCGAGCGAGTAGTAGGGACACAATTCGAATATCTCAACTGCCATCTTACCTGTCCTTTGACCCAGATGTTTGCTGCGAAAACTCACCTCAATAGCGACATATAAAAAAAAAAAAAGACTTTATATCTACTCAAATTAAATTGTCTTTACTTTGGAGTGATAGTATGATTATGATACTTACATTTGTACATCGCCGCACCTTCGCTGCTTG